>CABFOQ010026249.1:0-11393 GCA_900660455.1 Gephyroberyx darwinii | reverse complement strand
TGATGTCATAATCTACAAATCGGTGTTTGTGATTGGACAGTCTAATAAAACAGCATCCTCACACCAAGATCACATTAAGCCCACTAATAATGTAGAGATCTATGTACGCTATGATAGATTATGCCAAAATAACTTTTCACTTTAATAGAATTCAGGAAGAAATGCTCAAAGTGGGTGGGGTGTGGTGGTGGGTGACTTCTTCTTGCCACTATACTAGATGGATGGGATGACAGATGTGCTGCAAAACAGACTCATCAAAATACTGATTAATATCCATACAGAAAGCCCTTTAATGCTGTCTAATGGATTTTAAATACAGATAAAAAGTCATTTTCATACAATTAATAGAGGAAATACAATTATTTCAATGAAAAAATGCAATAACATGTTATTGACTCCTCTTGTGTAAGTGAGTGCATGTTTAAGTACGTGGTCAACATCAGGGTCTAGTTTCTATGTTGGAAACCTGTGCAGGCCCCAGCAAGTTCACACAAGGAGTAGACCATCTATTCCACCTTCACCATGTTCAAATGAACGAGAACATATTGAACAGAGTCTACCATTCAGATATGCTGCATCCGTTTCAGTTTCTCAAATCCTCCCCAAGTTAGAAAGTCCACTGTTTCATGTCTGATCCCTTTAGATGTCTCAGTTAGTGAGGACAAGGCCACCATCTTCTAAACCAAACCTTCTGCTGGATCCCCACATGACAAGCATACTAGCATGTTTTAACCCTTCATTTTTTGTGACTCCTGTGCTGTAAAACTGATTAAAGTTGTTTCAGAATAAGAGCCTTCAGGGGGAACCATTACCTTAATGTCTCCTTGTTTGATACTCATAATTGACAACTACAAGAAAACATTCATTAATGAATCATTAATTTGGTGTCAATAATGTCTATGGTTTGATGTCAATAATAACGTGTGTGTGTGTGTGTCGGCAGTACAAGTAAACATGTCCTCCCCTCATGAATGATGCAGGCACCACTGCATCAAATATAGACTGACATGGTGAAACCGGTGCAAAATGCTTTACTAATGCTTTGCAGTGAGAAAAAATTACTGTATCCCCTCAAATGCCTATATATTGCAACACGTATGGTAAAAGACGTTTCATTCATTCCCGCCCACTGTAAGACATTAGGTACAATAAAGCATAGACATAAAGCAGGCAGATATAAAACGGGAAGACCATTTACGTTTTAATCCAGAGGACAAAATCAAATGCATACAGTGTACACAGCAACCAGTAAAATAGTTTCAATGCTGTGATGTGTGTTACCTTGTTTAGAGTTGAGCTAGTTAAGCTAGCTGAACTAACCTTAACTATCAATACCAATATGAGTCTGCAAATATATCAAAAGAATCAGTGCATCAGAAAGGAAAATACAGTCAAACAAAACTAAACTTCAACGTTAATAATATTACATCCCTGACGTCCACAGCTCCGTTTAGAGATGAGTAAAGCTGCACAGCTAATTCTAGACAAAAAGGAGACCGCTAGATCGTTTGGCATAAATCTTTAATTCAAATAGTTATAAGATTGTATAACAGTGACTTACTTTTTACTTCTCTAGTTTGCTCATGTCCGTATCTAGCACTACTATTGCTTGTAGATGTGTTATTTACCGCCCAAAGTTGAGCGAATTTCTGCATGTGACAAAAATTTGTCAACAAAATACCTTTCTAGAGGTTAATCTGTATCACCTGTCATTGCATATTAATGCAATGTCTTGTCACAAACTCAGTCCACTAAGGGTCAGTGTGTATTCAGGTTTAAGCTAGCAAACCTGTGTAGCTAGTGCATGGGTTTGCTAGCTTAAACCTCTAGAAAGGTATTTTGTTGATCACGTTCACAGACAAATTTATACAAAACCTAGTTTACATACAGAAATTTGCTGAATTCGGTAAATAACACATCTACCAGCATGAGTAGACTAGAGAAGTAAAAAGTAAGTCACTGTTATACAATCTTATAACTATTTGAATTACTTGGCGTCTTTGTGTAATGTCAACGCTACTTTGCTCTGCCATTTCGATCTCGGTGTTTCACGGCAGTTGGCAAATTGTGTTTGATTGACGGATAATCCAGCTAATGATATCATTCCTTTTGATCTAGTGGGGGAGACTGAGTTGATTGGTCAAGACAGAAAAAGGTTGACCCATTTTACGAGTACAAATTGATTCGCAGCAACATTACTGCCAAAAAGGGAAAAAAAGTGCACTCGTAGTTTAAGCGAGTTGTAATATGATGTGTAGTTGTAAAAAAACAATCGTGCACATGTAAATAGAGTTTTACCACCAGTACAAAATATTTTTACAAGTTCACAACTTTTGTTTTACAAATGCACAAGATATTTTTACAACTACACAATTGTTTTACAAGTACAAACTTAATGGCATTAAAATCAGCCCATATAAGTCCAGCATTTCGGGCGTTTTGAATCCTTTGCTTCTACTGCTCGTCTCTTCCAGCGCTGACTCAATAGGGGTTATGCAACAAACTTCCGTATTCTGTAAAACATGTCGCATCGCTAACATAACGTACTAACGTTAACAGATACATAGCCTCGTAGTCGCATATGTATGAGGAAGCTTATAAACCCCTTATCCATTTTGGTGGCAGGAGGTTTAGATGTCAACCTGCATATGCGATGGACATCGGTTATGCTCATCTTTGGTAGCTCCTGAAGGCATCTTGAGTAAAACAGCGCCATTCAGCGTAGCTCGTACAGAAGACCTGACCTGGAGGAGATGCGACCTGTTTTACAGAATACAGAAATTTGTTGCTCATAAACCCTATTACCCCATTTGCAAAACAGTAAATCACGATCAACAGTAGCTCCTAAAATCTCCTACATGCTTACAGTGTAGCACAAACAAGCTTCTTCTTCTTGTTGTTAGGGTCGCTTTATATGGCGTCATCGTTGTTTAGTCTTCTGCATAACCACCACCTACTGGACTGGAGTGGAGCTTTTTCATACAGTCAGCAGACTAATTTGCCTAATCTTCGCGGGTCTTTGGATGGCGTTAGAAACGGAGACAACAACGGGCTGACGGTACTTTTAGTAGAAAAGTAGTACCAGGGACTAAAAGTACCGGGTACTTTGTGTCAAAAACCGCCTTTTGTGTGTGAGTAGTGGTAGCAGCAGTGACGCTGAATGTGAGTTCTGGTCAAATGTGATGTCAAAATTGCTTCACATGTTCTCTCGGTGTTTCTCACTCCCACCCGTCAGTATATTTATCCAGTTGACAGTGGTAATTAAACCCTGTGAAGCTGGCCCAGTATCTGGCTCCCTCTGGGGCCATTACGCTGAGTGTTGCTCTCTCCAAGCTGGGCCTGTCACCGGGCAAACTTTGCAGAGTGCTTCAGGTTCCTTCCTAGTAAGTAGGCTAACATAGCCCTGCGTGCCACCTGGCCAACCTCAGAGCTCTCAGAAGCTGTGCATTCACACTGTGAGCAACTTGGCCGACTGAGGGCACCAATTGCATCTATGTAGTGGTCTTGTGTAGCTGCACAGTTTTGAACAGGCAAATCATGTATATTAACTGGTTTGCCTTTTATAATGTTACATTGTTTGGATGAGTTAACATAGCTAGCTAAGTCATTAATAGACTATATTTGGAGCTTACTATCGACACCAACGATGGATGCATCTGTTCTCTAAGCATTGTTCATGAATTTCTTACTGTAGTCTGTCAAATAAAAGTTGCAGAGAACTGGGTAGCTTTGAATAGCTGTAATCAATTTATCATCCATTTTACATTTGCACAACTATTGTTCATTAAATGAAATCCCATCAGTAGGGAAAGAAGGAAGCGCAGCAATCCGATTGATTCAGCCGTGGCCAACGTTTCTCAGCCAACAAGCTTGTTGACCATCCACACATTAGCCACGTTTCCCTGGTCACTCAGCTCTACAGGAAATCAATGGACCTCTGTTTATTTGTTGATCATGTTGCTTGCAGTGTGAAAGCATGGTGATTATGACTAGTCGACCACCTCTCTTGTCCCACCATCCACAAACATATGTAAGAAATGTATCTCTATCTTTCACACTCTGGAATAAATGTGATGTATCAGATTAACAGGTGCACAGAGTAACAACGCTATAGAAGGGTAGAATTATACAAGGAGTTGCTGCTTAGATTTAGTTGAACAATGTAGGTTTGTTTTATACAGGACATAATAGATCCATGGTGCAATTCAGTCTTCACAAATGATAATCATAGAATAGGGCCATATCAGTAACATTTAATTTCAAATAATGGATTTTTATTTTAGCCATGATGATTTAGCCCTGCTTCCAATATGGTGCATTGCTGTAAATTGTCGCTTGAATATAAGTAAGTGAAATTCATTATATTTACAGTACCTGAACACTGAACATGCACAGGCTTCTGCTTCTACTCTTTTTTAAAATAATTTTTCAATGCTTTGTAACAGTGCTTTGAATCACCTGATCATTTATGTTTGTGAAATGTATTGTAGGTGTGAAATGACATGGAACTGTGTGGAATTGGAGCAATTGGAGGAAACTGTATGATAGAAAAAAATATGTAATGAACCTGGAAACTGACATTACTAGGAATTATTTGGAATGGGTATCTACAAACTCTTAGGATGACGTCATTGTCATGTCCAAGTTGTCTTTTCTTGCCTACCTTCTCTAAACAAACTTGCAAAATGTTGCACGATACCTTTATGTTAGCTAGTATAAGCACAATCTGCCTCAGAACAAGTCTGGTGATTGAATGTATGTTTATTGCTGATCTGTTTTCCTGTTGCCTGTTTTTGGTATTCATAGGCCAAAGTTTGGACAAGACTCCAGTGACTTGCTGGAATTGTTTTTTTGGTGACATAGGGTTAATTGATTATATCTGGAAGGGTTGGAAGCTGCTGGGACCCTTACTGATGTCAGTTGTATAACTCCTTCCTTGATGGATTTGTAGGCTTGTTGAATTTGTTCCCAGAACCTTAATTTTGTTCTATATGATGCCCGGTCGACCATAAAAAACAAATGGCCATCTGCCTGATTCATTCTGACATCAACCCTGTCCTGAAACAAGCACATTGGCCATTTCTTTTTGAAGGACTGTCTCTCATGAAAAATCTAATATTAGTATAACAGGATTTTTTGAGGTGTGTGTGTGTTTTAGGGAAGGGGTGCTGTGGCCTGCAGGATTGTTGATGAGTGGCTTCTTCTGACAGACTGCACTGGAAAACAAAGAGTTACCATGGTAACAGTCAAGGGTGAAGGAGGAGGGTGGCTCGGTAGTCTTGTGCCTGAAGTGGGGAGATGGACACTGGCAGGCAGAATGGTGTGGGGGGAGTGATGCGCTCTGTGGTCCTGTGCCATTCCTCCTGCTGTACTTTCCTTCTCTTCCTGTCTCCCGCCTCGTTCTCCTCGTCGTCCTGCAGCGAGTGGGAGGCTATAAGGAGAACAAACGCTGAATCTCAATGAGAGAGCTGAGAGAACGCTTTCTGTCCCTGTCTTTGTCTCTCTCTCTCTCTCTCTCTCTCTCTCTCTCTCTCTCTCTCTCATTGCTGTGAGTCCTCCTTTTTATTTTTCATTTATTTGCAGCATAACTCATCAATGTCAAGTCAACACATAGATTCAATGAAGCGGCCATGTTGTTAACATGGTTTAATGTTATACAGTCGAACGTTTACAGGGGAAAGTGATGAATCAGTCTGGTCACACTTACCCAGACCAGAGCTGCCCCTAATAAAGATGGCTGACAGGCTGCCTCATAAAAGGCAGCAGTGAGCCAGTCGTTGACCATAGAGATTCAAAGTTTTATGGTATTGGTGTTCTACAAATTCATGTTTCAATCCACCATGCCTGAATTTACACTTCAGTTCAGTATACCCCAATTCAGAAGCTGTCATTGTGGCTGTTTTGAGGGTGGACAGCAGTTATTTTACCACACCGGATATATGGGCAAAAAGGTAAGGGGTGGCTGGTTGTTTAGTGGTTGTCCCCCAGCAGAAGGGGCCTGGGCTGAGGGAGAGACTTAACTCCTACTTGCCCCAGTGGTGCCACAACCTGGATGACCCTGTGCCCCAACCAGATGAAGAGAATTTCCCCCTTGAGGGATGAACAGTATTGAAGTAAATCAGATACCCTAGCAAGCCACACATTGGAGAAAATGGTTCATAGTCAACTCATTTTCTGTGGTTCTGACCATTGAGCCCAGAGACTGATCCAGATTTGGTGTCATATTGCATTTTCATATTGCATTTTCCTATTCTCATGTAACGTCCCTTAATACTTCCCTTGATACTACTATGCTGTGTACTATGAATGTATGTGGGTAAACTCTGTTCCACACATAAAAAGGTGGTTTAGCTGATTTTACCCTCCATTACATCTCTGCAGATGCTTAGACGAGAGAGTGTGTATAATAGGGATGAGACGAAAAGAGGTTTTTGAAGTGAAGAACAGTGAGTGAGTCCTGTGAAAGTCCAGATGGTGCTCCGTGTGTGTGTGTTTGTGTGTGTGTGTGTGTGTGTGTGTGAGAGAGAGATAGAGAGTGAGAGTGAGAGCCAAAGCCAAGAGCACACTTCAATTGAAACAGCAATTTCCTCTGTGCAGCAGGTAGCCAGGTCTCAATCTTTAAAAGAAATAGAGAAGATTTTTTCTCTCCATTAAACTTTGTTGGAAACTGTCTGCGAGCCTCTCCATATTCTATCCCTGAAAGGTTTGTTGCTTCTTCTCAAGACAAATTTTAAATTCAGCAGACCTTAAACTAGACTCAGATAGAGCTGAACCTTTAGCCCAGACAAATATAGAGACGAATAGATATAGTGGAAATGTAAAATGTAACCACAATATGTGAGCACACATATGCACACACACATACACGAACGTAGCAGAATGTATTGCTGATGCTGATGGTAACAACTGCTACCAAGTTACTTTAGATGGCAATTGAAGTCAAGTCAAGTATATTTTTATTCTCCTTAATCACAGTTACAGTCTCAAAGAGCTTCACAACACCCACATTATGAAAACAATAAATTACGACACAACGCCCACCAAGACAAGGAAAAACTCCCACAAAAACCTCATTAAAAAAAGGTAGAAACCTTAGGAGAACTTGGGTGAAACATTTAGATTTGGGGCGTCAACAGCAGCTTGGTCAGCATCGTCATGAGAGTAGGGGACCACGAGGACTCATTCACGTACTCTCACTCACACAGACATGCAGCATGAGTGGAAAGGAGCTTATAGATTGGGAGATCAGGACATGTGAACTAAATGCCCGTCAGCAGGAACCTGAGCTAATGCAAGTGAACTGGTCTAACCTTACTCTAAGAAGAGACGTAGTCACTCCCCGTAATTGTGCAAAGCTACGGTTGATCAAACGATAGAGAAAATAAAGGGTTTTACGCCTGGATTTAGAGATATCAATAGAGCTTGCCTCTCTAATCACAACAGGGAGACTGTTCTGAAGAAAGGCAGCACGGTGAGAAAAGGCTCTGCTACCTGAAGGAGTAGTTAAGTGTCAATTGTATCTGAAATTCTACATGCAGTTTCTATGTGTTATGTTTATTATAACAATGTATTAGATTAAAAATTATATTAATACCATGCAATAGGCTGATGAGAATATAATGACTCTAATCATGACAGGCTCAGCCATGCTTCACAAAGCAAGTCATTAAAAGGTGTTGTGAGGCGCAAACATCCTTGTGTTCAACAGCAGAGAGAGAGACAGACAGAGAGTGTGTGACTGACCATTGATGCTATTGTTTTCACTACTGTGCTTGAATGTTGGAGACCTTCCAACTAAATACCTCAGTGATTCTGACCATTACTTCCACACATCCTAAGAGGATTCATTCATATGGTAATGGTATCAATGGCTAGCTTACTGCATATTAAGACGACTGGAATTGAAATGTTACAGTTTGTTTATTATAATCTGTGCTCTTTTTGGTTTCTTTCTCTGTGTTTTTATTCTGTTCCCTTGTGATCTGCTCTGCCTCTTCCCTGTTGAAGCCTGACTGTTTGCTTCACTGGTGTGAACAGCAGTCGTCACTTAGGATTCAAGGCCGAGGCATTAGTATTCCTGAGGCCCGCGCTCTGACCGAGCCATCTGCTGCTTTCAGACTGCTTCTCTGGCTCTCTGTCCTCTTCTCAGCCCCAGTCTCAGCCCTGCCTTCAGGCACACACACACACGCACACATTTGAGACATTTGTCAACCAAACAAGGGAACTGTCTGAGTGTAAAGCTATAGCTTACTGTAGCTGTAGCGTACTGCTGTAGCAGACATAAATAAGTCTGTCCATGGAGACAGCCCTGCAGAAGTGGTCTCCAGCTGCAACTCAAAGCATCCAATTGAGATTCTGCTGGCAGGGAGGCTGGTATGCTGCTGCTACTACTGCTGGTGTGTGTGTGCATGTGCCTGTTGACCCATTTTTGTGATGAAGGTAACTGCTTGAATCAGTGGCTACATTTTAGCATGTTTGTGTGAGAGACAGGAAGCGTGTGCATGTGTGTGTGTGTGTGTGTGTGTCTCTGCATTTGGGACTGAGGGAAATAGACAGAGAATGAAGTGTAGCCAGCAGGATTCCGATTCCCTGTTACACCAATCATTCATTCATTTTCTTTACCCGCTTATTCCTTCTCAGGGTCATGGGGGGGCTGGAGCCTATCCCAGCATACTTTGGGCAGAAGGCAGATAGACAGACACAGCACATTCATACCTATGGGCAGTTTAGAGTCTTGCATGTCTCTGGAATGTGGGAGGAAACTGGAGCACCTGGAGGAAACCCACAGGAGCAGGGGGAGAACATGCAAACCCAGTTCCTTCTTGCTGTGAGGCGACCATGCTAACCACTGAGCCACCATGCCACTCTCTACACTAAATCACATTCTGCACAATGTATACTGACTGACGTCCTTCGTCCACTCAGTCTCTGTCCTTGAGTACTAGAGCTGCTATGTGAAAAGTGATCAGCAAGACAGACAGAATTACATTCATGAGAGTGAGAATGAGTTGTTAGTTAATGAGTAGTAGTTAGTTTCCTTAATGGTTAGAGAAGCAAAGTTGCACATGGACTATGCTGGTTTTAATGTTTAAAACCAGTTTGGAAAGTCTGGGTGGTGGAAGTGAAAGAGAAGTCCCTCAACAATTGTCCCTCAGACAATGAATCAGAATGACATCTCGCCTGTGACAGAAAGCTCAACACAATGATTCATGCATTCATTGTCTTTACCTGCGTATCCCTATTCAGGATCACAGGGGGCTGGAGCCTAGCATGCATTGGGCCAAAGACAGCAGGCAACACCCTGGATAGGTCGCCAGTCCATCACAGGGCGAACATATAGACAAACACACTTACACCTATGAGTAATTTAGAGACTCCAGTTCACCTTACTTGCATGGCTTTGGACTGTGGGAGGAAACCGCAGCATGCAGAGAAAACCCACATGAACACAGGGAGAACATAACCAGCCAAAAGTGCTAACCGCTGAGCCACCATGCCACCCTCCACATATTAATGTAGTAGAAAATGCAGCCAATGTTGTACAGTCCTGATATGCATTAAAAGCCTTGTACTACAGTTTCAGCTCTCAAAATAACATATCACTTAGACCTATCTCTCGCAATTATTACAACTATTACTACTCAAACCTTTGCTGAACCTCTCTGTATAATGTAAATTAAAGGATGGTGAGAAGGCCTAATATTTGATGTAGAAGGGATACAAAGTAAAGGCAATAGATAAAATGCAGGAAATAGAAAGATTAACCAAAAAGTATGTTGATGTCAATGCTATTTTGAAAATGATTAAATGCATGTGTTTGTAACACGTGTTCAGTTAATCTAAATCTCATTTCAGTCTGTCTTTATAATAAACTTTTCACTCAGAGACTTGGAGGGAAGGGAAGCGTTGTGCTCACCCAGCTGAAATGGAGGTGAGATGAGATTGTGAGACGCACAAATGCACAGACGGACGGATGGATGGATAAATGGATAGTTCAGTAGATCGATGGTAGACCTAGCCTTGCATTTCATTAAAGTGTAATCACAAACCAGTCTCATGGATGTGTAGGCACTAACATAATCCTTTGTGTAGAGAAAGCATAGTTGTCTGAATCAGTCGATACACTGAATAGAAATCCTAATGGCACTAAAAAGATTGGACCAACCCCCTGTGTGTTTTGTTGTGATAGTATTGACATTCATATACAAATGCACACAAATTCAATAACATTGTCAAATCTGAAATTGGCATGATACACCCCAGACAAAGCAGGTTTGAGAAAAGCCTCCTACCTAGGGACTCATATTTCCAAATTTACACAGAGGATCAATTAGCACAAAAACATGAAAAATCAACCAAAGCAAAATACAAAACCTGCAGTGTTTAATCAACACCACGTCGTAAAGGGAGGGCTTGTGAATCCTGGAAGCCCAGGTCAGAGGCTATAGGTCCTCAGGGGAGGCAGTTACCCGTAGTTACCAATCCTTACCCTTAGTTACCTCTGGGGGATTGGATAAGGTGGGGCCGGGCCTCTGCCGGAGGATGCTGGGATATAATGATGGAGGAACAGGGAGGGTGGAACAAGGGAGGTGCATGCTGTGTAGCAGCTGGTGGGGGAAGGGAGGAGCGCGGGGAGACAGGAGGGAGGACGGGACCGTTGTTGCACCAGATCCCAGTGCTGTTCTACACTACATCACAGCTCAAGAATTGGACCTTAGGTAAGAGACACTGTAGATACTTGGTTTCCTGGATTTAGTGGAGATAACATCGAGGTTGCAGGGAAATGGTCAGGGTCAAAGGCTTGCGTTATTACATTGACCCTTTTAACAATGAACAAAGCTGCTTGAGAGCAGTGTGCTTGCATTTCATCAGGTGTACATTATACGTGTGTGTTTATGCTTATGTGTGTGTATGTGTGTGTGTGCATGCATGTGGGTGTATGTGTCATTGTTTCTGTTTGTGTGCGTTTACATGAGCTGTATATATATATATATATATATACTGTGTATATGATCCCTCCCTGTGAGGCTGGGCAATAATTCAATATTATCGTTTATCGTCTTTCAATAGAATCACATTGTGATGAAATAAAGATATTGTGTTATCGTGATACACAATTCTGTTTCCTACATTCATGATAAGAAGGAAACTACAGTACTAATTAAATCTCTTATGAAATGAAATCTTTTCTGAGATGTGATGAAAATCAATTGGATTATTTTTCCGGTATCGTTATATAATTATATCATATTTCAATAATTTAGCCCAGCCCTACCTCCATGCCAGCTCTGTTATGTAATCATGGCAGTTCTGTGCCATACAGCAACACAGAGCCAGTCAGCCCAATAGATGTGATTAAGCTGGTGCTCCATTTGTATGCACCCTTCAAGTTA
>CABFOQ010026248.1:0-17951 GCA_900660455.1 Gephyroberyx darwinii | reverse complement strand
TCAATAAGTTATTACACACACACACACACACACACACACACACACACACACACACACACACAGACTAAGGCAGAGAGAGGGAGAGAGACATAGGAGGCCAGTGAGAGACGGAGAGAGAGAGACCTACTTCCTGACTATGATTAATTTGTGTTACTACGGTATCCATGGTAACAGAATGATGTACAACATGCCGACCTACCATCAGTAACCACAGCCTCACACACACACACACACACACACACACACACACACACACACACACACACACACACACACACACACACACACACACACACAGAGCCACGCTCTCTAACGGACAGAACATCAGGGATCCTGGTCCAACACATCGGCGCCGTCCAGTGAAAAACTGGTTACTGTATTTCCCATGACCTCTAACCTCTACCTTTTATTCCTCAAGGGGTTTTATTCTCCAGGCCTGTTTTTTTTTAATTCCATGACTTTTCCAGGTTTTCCATGACCGTGGGAACCCTGTCTCTTATACCTGCAGACATCTTCTGTTTCAATCCAGTGAAGTGACAGAAAACATCCCACAGCAGGGGGAGGAGCTAGAGGGGGACGACAGGGGGGTAGATAGATAGATAGAGAGATAGAGAGATAGAGAGATAGATAGATAGATAGATAGATAGAGAGAGAGATAGAGAGATAGAAGTTGAATGCATTTTGTTTTTCTTCAGGAATACGTCTACTTCAAACTGATCTGAGGTGAGGGTTTATTCTGTTAAGGTAATAAAAACTGAGAGATCAACACCTAAAACTAAAACTAACTACGCTGCAGCCCCGCCCCCAAAAAGCTCTGCAGAACCAATCACGAGCCTCGGCCTCGGCCTGCGTTGGTTCTGCAAAAGCTTGTTATGTTATTAGGCTGTATTACCTGGCCGGTGGCCTGCGGTCTCTCCCAGCAGCTCAGCTCTCCTGCAGAATTACAGCCGCCGTCAGCTGCAGCTAACCAAATTAGCACTTGTTATGCAACCTGCCTGGACTCTGATCCCAGGTCTGCCGGTTCAATTCTGCACAGCTTTTCACTACGGTTTGCATACAGCGAGGCCCTGCGAGCCGCTCCACAGCCCTGGCTGCTTGTTTATATGCTTGTCGTGTCCCTTTTATTTTGCAGCACTTTTGGAAAGAAACCCGGTGCACAGCAGTAGCTATTTTTAATATGGTGCTGCGTTCCAGAGCTGTCGGAAAGTCAGAACTTCTGATTTTGACAAGGAAAAATGCACCGGAACGGCTCAGGGTGCAGTCACCCGATGTCACGTCAACACAGCGACACACTGTGAACCAGGGAGGGGAAACCATGAGCCTTGGAGGGCCGAGACTACGCAGGTTTTTATTCCAACCAAACACTACACCAGGTAACTCCACTGGTTAGCGTCTGGTTGGAGGTGTTACTCAGCTGGTGTAGTGTTTGGTTGACACATCATCACTTTTAACACGATTATAATCCTCAAAATACACGTTAGTGTAAGTTAGATTTTCAGCATCGCATAACCATCAATCCATCAAAACACCTAAACTACATACTAGCTAGCTAGCTAGCTAGCTAGCTGGCTAGCTAACGTTACCAAACATCATTAATGTTAGCCGTTTAAAAGGGTCCGTGTCTCTGTCCTGGTTTTTCTGAGCTGGACCACTGGAACGCACCAAGGTTGGAATCAGGATCATGTGTGCTTTTGTGTGTGTGTGTGTGTGTGTGTGTGTGTGTGTGTGTGTGTGTGTGTGTGTGTGTGTGTGTGTATGTTTGTCTACTGTATTTATTGGTGATACGCTATTGATTTCAAAAGAGAAATGTTCACTTGCCTCCTCCACACGGAGGTCAGAGAGCAGGCTCAGCTACAGAACAGCACCCCTGGAGCGTGTAGAGATTCAATCTCTTGCTCAAGGACCCTTCAGCTGGGCGAAGGCTTCCTGTCATGGGGGATTGAACCAAGGGATGGTCACTCACTACACTAGCCTACTGTCCCTAAGAGCACAGCACTAATTATTTGCTTTCTACATCAGGCCTGCTGATCATAATTGGTTGTTCAGTAATGAAGTATTTCTCTTTAATTCATGAGCATATTTAATATATTGAAGTATTTTTAACAATATGAGAACAGCACAAAGGTGGAATTAGGGACATTTCTTAGGATGTAAGTAAAAGAGACACCAAGAACGCTTTTTTATCCATCCACGTTGGCTATTTTCCCTTCGTGGTCTTGAAATATACTCCATGGTCTTAATGAATAATAGCAGGTACTGAATGAAACCGAAATAAGCTTCACTGGCAAAATTCCCTCTCTACCAGTTCATTCAATAGCAGTTAACATCATGCACCACAGCACAAATGAACAAACAACTTGAGATCTACAATATAGAGAAAAAGGTTTTCACTGAAAGAAGACCAACAGAAGAGTAATTAATAATGCTATTAATACTGCTATCAGTAGCCTGGTTGATCTAGTGTGGGATGTTAAGTAAGATATATAGCCGGACAAACAATAAGTACATAGTCTCAAATGAAACACAATGCACAGCCTGCCAAGGCAGTCATTGGTTAGCAGTTAGACCTACGTTAGTAGAAGGATAGTGGCCTCATCACATTGATTTGCCCAGCTCCTTAATATCTGACACTTTTTTGGCACTTATCTTTTCCTCGATGTGTGGAAACACTTTGTGTGCCCTGCATGGCTGTACCTGCACACAGCTTAGAGGTAAACCTTGGTTGACATATAACTTTATAATAGAGAGTACCAAGACTGAAAAGGGTGAAATACTCCATATAGTCTTCATATATTAGCTCATTAATACAATTGACACAATACAATAGCCAATTGATACAATACTGTATCAATGTTTTACTTTTGTTTGTTCAGTCTGTGGGATCATATTAACCCCCAAATGTGTGTCTCTCGTCCTAAGCCCTCGACCTCTGTCAAATGTCTCATTTATTATGTCCACTGATTAATAGCTAGTTAATTTTTGTGAAAAAGTCAGAGAGAACATTCTGTTTGCATACAGGGTCCTGGGTTTCTTCGTTTTACTATGTGCCACACCACTTAATACAACTTGATCTCTAATATCCACTGCATTAGAAGTTCTGAGAAAGTTCCCACCAGCTATTTCTGACGAAAACAGCCAGAGATAGTGTATGTACACATGCAGATACCTTCTCATATGCACACACAGATAACTTCTCAGATACTGTGGAAGAAAATACTATGTACCTATGTTTTCTTTATAATACTGTTATTCATGTGTTGGAATGCTGAATAACCTTGTTAAGAAATACTACTGAGTATAATGCCTCCCTTATCACTGTACTCTTCAATCATTAGTTTCTGGGCCTCTTTTACCATCACAAGAGTTTACTCCTAGTTCTTCCTGATCCTCATCAGATATCTGGGTATCCTCTAATTGGCTGGTCTGTGTGTGAAACTGTCACAGTTTCCTAGAAGTGTGAATTACAGTCCATAAGGTCATTTGGGGTTACCTCTTTATGTATGTTAACCACACTCCCTATAAAGGTTGTGCACACTTAACATATTGTTGTAGACTTGCATAACACTTGCTGTGTATATATATATTCCCATGGCAATGCTTTTCATATTAAAGACACTTGATGCAAGAGAAACTGTCTGAGAGGAGAATTTATTCTTTAGAATTTATTTATATGATACCAAAACCACCCATATCCGCCATAATATACACAAGTGAACTTTTCCTTCTATAGTAAAAATGATATTTGAGTGGGTCATAGCTGCTCAAACCCACATATTGCAAATCATGTTCAATCAGGGAAGGTATTTTAGAATGAAAAATACTTAGCTCTAATTACTTACATACATTACATAAGCATCTCTCATAAGTGTTGCAAATGCAGGATGTCTTCAGCGTAGTTGTGATGCTGTTATAGTTTGTTTCTTCTGTAATTACACTTTTGTCTGTGCACTGAGAGTGAGACATAAAGTGGGGTGGGAGGAGACGCTGGGATTCTTGCTGCATTAGTGTTTTTGTCAGCATATGTGCCACCTCTGTAGTGCACTTCTATATCCTGTATAAGCTGGTGCTGTCAAGAATGCTGTTAATAGAACCTTAAACCCAGAAAATAATTTTCATAGCAGTGTGATTATAATGCACTAATCAGAGAAACACCATCTGCATTTGGTCTATGATAGCTGATGATATCAATAACCGAGGAGACAACCAAATGTTTCCAACACACGTACTTACTTACTTACTTATTTACTTATCTACTCATTGTATTACCTTTTTACTTATTTGACTTATTTTTACTGTGTAAAGTTGAGTTGACCCAGAGGACAAGAATTTCACTGCTGGTAATGATGTACGTTGTTATCTGGTACGTGACAATAAACTTGAAAACTTGAAAACTTGAAAACTAGGCCTGGGACCAAATATTGACACAATCCATTGCTAGAGCCTGTCTCAAACACACGTTTACCTTTTGTATGATTTCTTACACACTTGGTCTTGAGGCAGCTAAGTGTATTGCAAGTCTTCAATTACAATTCATTATCCTTCTGCCACCGTATTTCTAAGCTGCAGTCTAAGGTTAAGGCCAAACTTGGATTTCTGTATAGAAACTGCTCCACTTTCACCTCGTCCGCAAAACTCACCCTAGTCCAAATGACTACCCTCATGACTACCCTGACTACCCTCATTCCAGTCCGCCGCTGCAAATGACTGGAATGCTCTGCAGAAAACTCTTAAACTGGACAAACTCAGCCCTATTTCCGCTTTCAAGGACTCGATCATAGACGTTTTTACAGACACCTGCAATTGTTTTTCCGTCAACTATCCCTATAGGACTACCCTGCACCTTGTGCTGCCACTCCCTGTTGTTCCCCTTTATATGTTTGTCCCCTATGTTTCCTATCCCATGTATGCCATGCCCCCCCTTCCTACCTGGTCATGTCTGCTCTCTGTGCTGTTTGCCTCTGCCTGCTTGCCTGCGCTTTTGTGCTCGTTTTCTGTGTAACTTGTTTTATTCTTGTCATGTATGCCAGGCCTCATTTTGTACCCTGTCATGCCTCTGTTTACTGCCTGTTGTTTGATGCCTGCACTTCTTGTTGTTGTTGCTATGACATCTGTGGCTGCTACCATCACCTTGATAGCGACAATCCCACTTACTTCTGGCCACGCCCACAGCAAAAGGTATATGGCCAAAAATGTCCTGAATATCACTGAAAAGCCAATTCCAGGCAAATGGAGGGTCAGACGGTTCAATCATTAACACACAGGGTCACAGACAGACACGGACTGATAATGTATGATATATCCAATTATTTTAATTGCACCTTGCAGCTTTAGGTATGAATAAAATACGATGGAGAGATTTATTGCATTATAGTTAAATAATTCCGTAATATAATTTCAGTAATATAATTTTTATTCACTTTTAATGTGCTACTCTTGTTGAGAACAAGAATTGAACCCCAGCTGATCTGTTCTCTTGGTACACCTGGCTCCTCCGTCACCATGCCACTCCACAAGCTAAGTTATCATATGACTATAGAGGCAAATCGTACAATTCTTATGCATATCACATCCAAATTGAATCCAGCCTGAGTTGCTGGAATCTAACAAAATGTGGTTTGCTTTTGAAGCAATTCAGATGTTTTTCTGTGTAAATGAGCAATTAGAAAAACCTCATTTGGGGAGCAACAGTAGCTACTTTTCTAGACTTTACCTTTCCGACAATGATAGAATTGTATTCTGTGGCATGTGTTGCACTTATCCGGTATATATATGCCCCCTTTCCATTTTTCTCTTTACACTTGTAAATTTCTCATGTGTTTCTTTTTTTGTTAGATTAGATTTTCCAATGAGCTTTTTTTATAACTGGGGAACAAAGACAATTAATTGTAGTGCAGCACATGAAACCCTTTATCTTGTGTTGCCAGAATCTGTTTTACCACAGGTATGTCTATTAAATGCTCTCATTGTGTCTGGACATGACAATTAGGATTAAGAGGGGAAAACAGGCTGCCTCAAGAACAAAAAGAGAGAAGAGATAGGTCTGAAAAAGATTGGTGTCATGCCTCCCTACATTTTTAGACCTGCTGATATTTAAAGATATTTAAACCTGCTGCAAACTGTATTGACTTCGGGGATGCTGCTGTATAGAACTAGTCACAGCTCCTGGGAAGCAAGCCTTTGGGCTCTACTGCTGACAGAAGAGATGAAGTAGCCACCTATTACTCCCTCAGATGTGGATAGTGTGAACTTAAAAGGGTTTTGGCCCAATGGAAACGTTAAGGATTTTCTTGTGATGAATCAAAGCAACAATGACAGTGAGATAGACAGGAGTCACAGTGAACTAATCTTGGATGACCTCAAGGAAGAGGTCTCCATTGGAGATAGTAACAAAGATACAATACCAAAGAGGGAAAATGTGCAGTTTCAATGACATCAGGCGTGGTACCTGATGTAGAAGTGGAGGAGACAGGATTACACCTCAGAGACAGAGATAAACAAGGACACCAACTATGACGGGGTAACAGTAAAGAGCAAAGTGAAACAAGCTGTGGAGGAAATCAATCATTGACATTAAAAAGCAATACTATCCATGCGGTACATGTAAAAATCTATATGCAATCCTTACATTGGCTTGTGTTTGTATTTTTGAGTGGCATATTACATGTAGACACATACTGTTCAATTGTAACCACACAAAATAAATAGTAACACACTCTTTCTTTTTATCTATATCTCTCTCTCCCTCTCTCACTTCCTGTCTCTCAGAATGCTCTGGACCACTGGGCATGGAGGGTGGTATCATCTCCAACCAACAGATAACAGCCTCCTCCACCCACCGTGCTCTGTTTGGATTGCAAAAGTGGTACCCGTACTTTGCACGCCTGAACAAGAAAGGCCTGGTCAATGCCTGGACAGCTGCCGAAAATGACAGATGGCCGTGGATCCAGGTAAAGCGCAGTCACAGGACAGGTGTCACAGAAATCCAGGCCAGGTCACGCATGACTGTGTGCACAGGCACAATCTTAATGACATGCACTTTATTTTGTTGTTTGTTTTTGCTTTCAATTATTATAGGGTTAGGCTTAGTTTTTTTTATATCTTGTTTTATATTTTTCAGTTGCCTACTCTAAGCCATCATTCAGTCATAGTTGATGGTTTGCATAAATTGTTGATGATGAAAATGCATCTCTTGTGCTGCGCTTACTAAGTTGTCAGACTTTACAGTTAATTACTGACGCAGTTGATTTGATGGCTCGCTACTGATTCATTTTAGAGGGCAATTAAAAGTGTAAGCTGAGGGTAGAACAGATGCTGGGTCTAGTCAAGTGTGAGGAACCAGTGCAGCGGGGCTCAGCTATTTTCAGCTACTGCCCGCTGCGTCTCTCTTTGTGGTAGTGAATAGCTAACCGTGATTCTTTGCTCAATTGTGCCACCTCCTATGTTTTGATGTTTGGTTGTGGTGGCAGCTCAGACATTTGTACTGACAACTGCATTGACACTTGTAATTAGAGTGAATTGGGATGAATGTAATTAATTGATGCATCAGTGCTTTTCCTGTCATTGCATGTGAAAATGTGATGTCTCTGTCTCTCTCTTAATAGTTTTTGCAAATACCCCAGGGTATTTAACTGCCTTTATCTAAACCAGTCCCTCAGGATGGTGAAATGCAATAGACTTATAAGTCCACAGCAGTAGAGCAGTGAGATAGATAACTCTCTTCTTAGGTGTTGGGAAGTTACCCTTCACAAAACCCCAGCAGTTGGTGCTTCTAGTGAAAGAGCTTGAGATAGATAGATAGATAGATAGATAGATAGACTTTTTGGATGGTAGGATGGTACATATATATGTACACAAATAAATACAAACATACATACAAAAATACGTAAAGATGAAGGTACAGAGAAATATAGTAAGAGAGGAACAGACATGGAGAAAGTCTATCAGGGAGAGTGAACAAAATGTTTGCCAAAAAATTAACAGGACAGAAATACAGCAAAACTGAAGTAAAATCATATTTGTAAAAAGGAGAGCGAGAGAGAGAGAGAGAGAGAGAGAGAGAGAGAACCAAAGAAACAGCAAACATGAGTGAGAGAAAGGGAGCTTGGCACACAGACATTGTAAGGCGGATGGAACATAAAACATTCGGGCGGTTTGTTTGACTTTAATGATGCCACGTGGGATGTTGCACGGGATGCTGGAGGCATTGTGTGTTTCTAGAGAGGGCCTGGGTAATTGGGACGCGAATACAGAGGTGTACAGTTATGTCAGCGCTCCCGGATTATGCTAAGGAGTAGATGTGCTTTTGTAGGGTGGTGTAGCGTAGTGTGTTTGTGATGTGAAACAGGTTATACTGTCAGATGACAAACCATCGTGATGGCAGAGGAGTACGTTTTTGCCCAGTATTGTATGTAACTGTGTGTGCCAGCCGTTTTCAGATTTCTCAATTCAGCCCTTAACCCCAGCAAATGAATCAAACATAGCACAACATACTCTGAATAATACTGAATAATACAGCTGCTTTATACAATGAGAGCAGACAAAGCTTGTGTGTGCGTGTGTGTGTGTGTGTGTGTGTGTGTGTGTCTGTGTCTGTGTGTGCGCACGTATACACGTGTGTTCACACATCTCTGTACTGTCAGAATATCAGTTTCCCTCACCCTCACCACAGCTAGCACGCACATAAAATTGCATTTGAACACTCCAGGGAAATATGCTGCTGGTCCGACCAATATCAGCAAAATAGCCCTAGTGGTCTGTGTTGAATGGATGAAACAAATGAAAGAACTTGTGAATGCTAAGAGGGCCTATACATAATTTAATGGAAGCTAAATGGTTAATCACTTGATATTCAGTTGCGGATCTCTGATGATTATCCATCCACGTTTTCACATTCACCAACATGCGCTTTGATATAAAGGCCCTGCTTGGACTCTAATGGGGACTGTCTTGTGTCTGTCTGGAGAACTCTTCATTCCATTATATCATTTATCGAGTTTTAACATTCAACTCGATCTTTTTTATGTGGTGAGAGGTGACCCTGAGAAATGCCTATCCGTTGCAGTTTATCTCATAGATGAAATATAGCAAGACTACAGTCACCTTCTTATGATGTATAAATGCATAAAGCCTCTAGATATATACAGTTCCATAAAAATGTATGTGTCCCTTTTCTGATTTTCTGCATAGTTTTTTACACTGCAAGTTATCAGATTTTCAACCAAAACCTATTATTAGATAAAAGGGAATTTGAGTGAAACCCACACAAATTCACCCCTTTAGACTCAACAATTGGTTATGCCACCTTTAGCAGAAATAACTGCAGGCAAATGCCCCCTGTAGCTATTGATCAGTCTCCTACAGCACTTGGTAGAATTTCGGCCCACTCTTTCATGCAGAACTGCTTCAACTCAGTGACATTTGTGGGATTTTCCAGCATGAATTGCCTGTTTCTGGTCCTGTCACAATATCGCAATGCTGTTTAGGTCTGGACCTTGAGTAGGCCATTCCAAAGCTATACATTTCTTGTTTGTCAACCATTTTGAGGTAGACACGTGTGTTTTGGATCATTATCTTGCTACATGACCCATTTTCGCTCCAGCTTCAGCTCACAGACAGATGGACATTCTCCAGTAGAATTTCTCTGGTACAGGTCAGAGCCAAATTCATGATTCCTCCAGTGGTTCTCCAGGTCCTGATGCAAAGACAACTCTTAAAATGCCAAAGAAGAGGACAACTACTTGCTGGATTTTTCATTTGTGGTTGAAATTACAATGTTTGGTGTTTGATGAACTGAAATGTATCACTCAGTGCATGTCTGGTAAGTGTGAAGTGTGAATTCCTATATGACATGAATGTAGGATGAGTTAGCTGGGGTATTACTTTTTCACACCTGAAGGTTACATGTTTGATTACTTTGCACACCAAATGCCAAACAAATGAGAGAAGACCTGATATGTCATTATTGTCTCTCATTAGCCACTGCTAGGGCCCTTTGGTCTTTGAGTGTGTGTGTGTGTGTGTGTGGGTGTGGGTGTGTGTGTATGTGTGGGTGGGTGCGTGCGCACGCACATGTGTGTCTGTGTGTGTGCGTGCACGTGTGTATGTGATTGTGCACAGCAGCACCACAAGGGCTCTTTGGTAGTTTCAAGGACACAGCTTTTTACCCCAGTGTATGTTTGTGTGTGTGTCTTTTAATATTTCTCTTCAAAGCACTCTTGCCCCTCATTTTGCCCGTCCCACAGGTCTGCTAACTCTGAAATTGTCAAGATGAATGTAGAGTATTGTAGGCAGAGTGTCTCACTAGACAATTCCTAATGTTCCATTTTCTTACTTGTTGTGATTATATTGTACAATGATTAGCAGTCGTAACATTAGAAAAGCACCCAGTCCAGAGCCCTGCACTAGCTGCAACTACACCCCCAGGCTGTTGCTGTAAATAAATGTGTTTTTGGTCGACTTGCCTGTTTAAATAATGCTTAATGAGCCCGAGAAAGCATTTATACAGTATGGAAAAATTATTTCTTCTTGTTCTGCAATATTAGGCAGACAGACAATAATTATAGAGCAGGAACTATACTCTGTCTAAAATTGTACCATTACTGAACAATGAGCACTTGACCTGAGGACAGTATTCCATCTCATCTTCTGTTTGAGGAAATGTGCCATTTGTTTAGGTCATTATACGCCCTATGTGTAGCATTTAACAGGAATAATTCATTAACACATTCATTTGGAGATATTAGTATAATTACAATAAACAAACAAGACCATCGATGAGAAGATTGGCAGCCTCTACCTCCGGGCCGTTGTTCTAAACAGAGCTAAAGCTACCAGAGTTTCTCACAATGGCAGATGGTTGAATGAGTGAAAGGCCGATGCAAAAATCACAAAATGATCCAGTACAGCGAAAGACAAAACAACCGCATGCTTAGCGACACCAGGGAGGGGGAGTAACAACATCTTTGCGACAGGAAGCAACGGTGCTTATGAGAAATATGGTCTTAATTTTGAGAAACATTAACGCTAACAATAGATGTGGTCTCATTTCTTTACAGTATCACAATTAATTTGACAATCATGATTATTGATGTTTAAAAATGCTACACATAGCACCGTGTGGATACCGTCACCGTTGTTGTATAAGAAAATTTGATACTTTGAAATGTTCTGTGTCGCTCAGTCGTTATTGCGTTATAGATTTGATAAAAAAATAATCCTAATCTTTGGTTTTTAGTATTTGTAGGTAATCATTTTAGTCATCTGTTATTCTCTTAATAACCTGAAGGTTTTTACACTCTATTTCGATTTTCTTATTCATAAAGGGCGTTTGGTAGGAGTGAGGCTTCTGAATAAAATCTTTTTTTTGATTGGGTTATCATAAAGAGATGGGCTGAACAACCTATAAATGTTCTGCAATCATGATAATAAAATGTTTGTTGGGTCATCACAATAGCCTGTCCTTAACCATATCAAGAACATGACAGGCATCCATTTGTTAATGACTGTTAAGGAAGGTTTAAGTATATGTTCCAGATGTGGATAATGACACTGGCTATTGACAATAGTTATTATACTGCAGTCTTATTTGGGTAGGGCTGTTTACAGGAACCTTTGATATCCTATGATTGAGTATTCATGTTGAATAAAGCAGTTAACAGAATAGTGTTCTTCCCACAGATATTACAGCCCACCTGCAAAAAAGTATGAAAAAGACACAGCCACTAGCTACCCTATTTGCCTCTTTGACTGAGCAGTAGCTAATACGGGCGAAATAAATGATGATCGCAATAGTATCAGTAGTAGTAAGTACTATTAACTGCCATGTTTTTTGTTGATGAAAGTGCATCCATAACTCTGTACAAGTCTGAGTTTGCGCTGACGGCAAAAAGAAAAAAGGAATAAGATGTTTACATGCCACAGTAAGCGTTTAATATCAGAATAAGCCAGGCATTCCACCATGAAATTCCACCCCTGGATACTATTACACCGCTATATATCATCAATCTGTGACCCTGAATGCATTTCAGGATTTATTTTGTGATTAAGTGTTTTACTTTTTTGGTGAACCCAATGTCCCTCAACCTGCCTCGTCTATTTCTACTTAAGTTACTGATTTCCTACATTTGCCAAAATGTGTTTTTCAGCTCCCAGAGAAAGTGTCTGAACTTGTTGTATCCAGCTGTTGGTTTTAAGTGTTGGAGAGAGCAGTTGAGAAGTAAGAAGTAAAAGTAAGAATCGTGTTCCTTACTCAAGGAACACACCATGTGTAGTGGCTGCATTGTATTATGGGCTATTGAGGCCACTGGAGAAATTGGTATCTTTGCCTCTTTCATTCTGAGGGACTGGCACTAAAACCTGATGTTTACCGTTGATGTTTTAAATTGTTGAAAATTGTTCTGCCATCAAACTCCATTGTCGCTGTGCTGGAAATATCTCAACGTGATATTACATTGTCAATGTTGGGCCAGTTATCCACAGGAATAGGAAAAATACACCACCAAACAACAAAATGGACCCAGAAATGTTCCATTTTGGGACTTTTCCAATTAGTCTTTTTTGAGTTAAAGTGTTTTAAAGCAAATTTTCCATTTAACCAGCTTTCTCATCAGAGTATGAGCTTAACCAGGTCATTCTAAACATGTTGTTTACATGCGTAGACCCAAAACCGGGTTACTTGAGTAACTGTGTTAAGAATTGAATTGAAGCCAAGGCTTTGGAAGACACAATCAGCGTGACTCCCCAAGACCTCCCACATTAGAGGCTTAAGATGAACTCCCTACTCATTTGGTGCTGTTAATAATATGGCAGGGCCTCTGCCATTTCAAAAGACCACAGGGAAATCAAAGAGATGCTTGTCAAGACAACCATTACCTAAACTAATTGACTATTTTCAAACAATTACTGTAGAAAAACAGGTCTATACATATTGGCGGAGCTTCAAAATTGCAGTCTTTGAGGGTGAGACGTAAATTATAGCAGTCGGTTAAAGGATGTGGCCAATGATGACACACTTAACGTCTCCTCTCTGTAGCCATTGTTGTTTGAGAAACAGGTCCAATGTGCTTTGTGTTGCAAATACAGATATAAAATCCAGAAACCATTTTATGTAGTAACTATTTCTTTCCGAGGTGCATGCATTTTACCTGGAGCCCTTCGTACACAAGATGGTGTATGAAAAGATAAAGGGGGAAAGTTCATTTCTGAACACACACACACACATTATGTCTTTCTTTTGATCACAAAGACATTCATATGGACTCATAATTTAACCATCACACCAATCCAATTGCTATCATGATTTGGAGATTATCCCTGTGTATATCAGTGTCATTTTGATACACCACTCTGCACATGTTGGGTGTTTCATGTCAATTGTGTCACACACTGAGTGCCCACAAACTGACAAATAGAGGTCTGTAGACAAAGGGCTGAAGATGCCAGATGTTTTCAACAATGCCTTTTCTCAAATTAATAAATACCCCGCCGTTAGGGCTGGAGGGACAGAGGCGTGTTTTTGAGTGGTCATTAAAGATGTGAAGGATCACCCCAATTACCCAGGCAGTGGCCTTTTAGTGACAGTGCTTCTAATTAGCGAGAGCAGTATCTATCTCTATGGAGGAAATTGAGAGAAGTGAAGAAATGCTGTGAATGATAAAGAGTGGGTAAGAGTGAGTCATAGCAGCGCTGGAGCTCTAAGAGGGGTCCTTGTGGATAATTGCCTTGATATATTGGTTTAAGTATGTACAAAAAATACATATAATTGAGTCATGTCTCAATTATTAGAGGGGAAATCCACCTTGAAATGGAATCCTTATGTATTATTCCAATGATCTTTGACAGTTCAGTCAGAATTTGTGAACATAACAAGTCTCTTCTCATGGTGAAACCAATAGAGAGCTAATAACCTAATCCCTGATGTCCCCAGGAGTCACAGTTTAGAGTTGTTCCATTAACAGAAAAGGAGAGAATGACTTGGAATATTTGTCTAAGCTTTTACACTCAAATGTCAAATGTATATAGTAATGCTAATAATACTTCACTGGAAAATGTACTAATTTCCACAGAATACCATCCTGGTTATTGTCACATTGTCTACAAGGTTAGACGTCCAATCATTGCTAGTGGATCAGCTTCAGTGTCAGATGGTGTAACCAATAAGTCTAGGATTTCTTGTTTTCAGTTTTGGGAAAGCTTTGCTTGTACTCCCAAATATAAACCAAAATGTAGACTTTATTTTTTGTTTGTAATATCACATATGTTAATGCATATTTTTTTATTTTCCATGTAGCTTAATGAGAAAGGAATAAATAAATGATAAATGAAGCAAAGGCAGGCAAAACTTAAAATTATTTTAATTTAAGTCCAGTTTTAGGGTGGATTTCCACCCTAAGGCCATTCCAGGTTAATGGCCCTTCACTTAATACTCACTCAATACTGTATTACCGCTGCCCTTCTTCAGCTATAGATACTAAACAGCTGTGTTTTTATATGTTTACAGAGCGCGAGCTAGATGAGCCAAACTGTTATTTCTAAGCATGAAGCAGCATGGTGTGAATATAGTGCCAAAACAGTGCAGGAATAATTGCCGTCAAAGTTTATTTGCATTATCGTCTTTGTCAAAGACTATTGCAGATATGTTACAGTGTTAATAATACTGGCATTGACTTGTATGATTGTTTCTCGTTTTTGTCAATAGGAATATTCGTTTAATAAACATGCTGTGTGTGTGTGCGTGTGTGTATGCCGGTGACTCACCCAGAACACTACGGTCTCCGTCACCACATGCTTCTCTAGATTACAGTGAAGTGAGCTGTCATTGTGTGGAGCTATTAGTTACAATAGAATAACTCTTGAATCATCTCTCCTTCTTAAAAAAACACACATACATTCTCTCTGTCAAGTTCACCAATAATATACCAGGTAAGACAACACATACATACACATAATCAGTGCTTCTATGTATATATGTAATATTTTATAAACTATGTTTGTGAACTGTTCAGTTACTAAAGCCTAACGTTACTGTGTCCTCCACAGAGGAGATAAAGGCAGCTGATCACGTAGTGACTACATTATGATTTGATAATTAACCTGCCTCCTATTGCAGCACAGTGCTATGTGTGCACACTTTATCCCAGTGGCAGTGGTGCATTTGGCCATAACTTCGCATTTAATACTTCTTTCTTTCTACTACTTTTGTACTACTTTCTACTTTCTGCGGGAGTTTGAAACATATGAACGTTTTTCTTCGGTATTGTATTTACTCAACACAGGCCTCAAAAAGTAGCCTGCTGCTGGGCTGCTAATACTGCCAAAGGAATACAGTTTAGGTATTTGGTCATCTTCGGGTGCTTTCACATGAGTTGTTGTTGTTGTTAGTAGGGAGGAGTAGCTTTCCCCTACCGGTCTTGTCGCTACTGGCTGGCTGATCATTAGCTAGCTTGCTACCTAGCGTCACTAATCACCTGTTGGTGATTTCAACCGTATTCAATCAGTACAGGGACATTCAGACAAGGGGTTTGTTTATTGACAGTGCAACTTAAATGACAAGCTCAGTCATTTCCATTGTTTAAAGGATTTTGAAACTACTCACCTTCAAATCTTCCACCTCAGCACTAGGGCTGCACAATATGAGGAAAATATGCGAAATGTGATAACGTTGAATATTGCGATAGTGATATGACTTGCAATAAATGGACAGATATTAAAGTGTACACAGTTCTAATGTCTTTCTGCTGTGGTAAACTGCTAAAATAGTCCCAGACAATGAATAGCCTATGCCTACTGAAGTAAACATGAAAATAAATATTTCCAACATCCTTTGATTGGACAAACTGTTTCCCACAGGTTGACAACTTAACTTGGTGATCGGTGGGGGGTGGAGGGTGGACAGAGGGCGGACCTATTTTCAATTTACCCGGTGGAACACTGTTACTAACACATTGTTTGGAGCAAATTGTAGAATTATAGAAAGTTTCACTTTCGTTTTCACAACGGGAGGGTCTGTCGGATTGAGTGCAATGCTACTGGTCTGCTGGTCTGTCTCATACAAGCGGATAAGGAAAAAAAGGGCATGTGCATTCGGTGTGTTTACAAGCAACAGTTGAGTGAACGCCGGTTATATTGGCTGGTAATATGTGCTGACTGATATTCATTCACCGGCCACTTTATTAGGTACTCCTACTTTGTTAGGTATGTGCAAAAGTCTATTTTTTCATGGTCAATTAGTCGTGTGTATAAATTCAACATGAGGTTATTTGCAATGTTTCCCATATATAGACTCACCACAATATCGGCACGGCTGCCGCAAAATAAAAAGTCTGCTAATGTATAGAAATCAATCTAAAATTATCTCTAACACTGTGCTCAAGAGGTGCGAGTTCTCTGTCAAACCAGAGACTAATCTCACTCAGTTGTTGCTTTTTTGCATACACAATCCTTTTTTAAAGTGACAATACCCCAGCTGCTAGCGGAGTCTTTATATTCAACAAGTCACATAATCATACATCAGAAAAATAACTGATATTAACCATGAAACGTGTATTTTGGCTCATGGCATTTTATTTTGTCATAGGAATATCAGTTTAAAGGAATGCTACACATGGCACAGCAGAAACAACTCAACCACTTACCACTGTCATGCAACCTGTGAAGAGCTGGGAATTTGGCGCTATAGTCAAAAGTGATAATTAACAGATGATCATTATATAACTTTCAGTAAGAGTTGAGCGTGCGCAAGCGAGCAAGATAAAATTACATGGACTAGTCGACTATTTTGGCACATCCCTAATATCTGTCAGGCCCTAATTTGCACATTTAAAGGCCAAATTTTATACTGTGACAATGTAATGATTTATTATTCTGACATACAAACACAAAAACGCACATTAAACATAGTCATAAAAAACGATATTGCTCCACTGATTGCTAAATCTCCAATCATAACAAACTGCCACCATTTCTTCAGCGCAAACATAGTGTTACTTTCTTTAGAGTGAAAAAATGTGGCATGAACAAAGTAGTAAAAGGTGTTTTGGATCTTGCTGAAATTGGTATAGCCTATAACAGTACCCTGTCCTTGAAAACCATGACAAAGCACACTTATAAACAGATATGTAACGCATCCCACAGTGCTTAGATACTGATGATCCTGCTTTGTGTGCGCTAAGCAGGATCTATCTAGCCATTCATCACATTCCTCTTTCTCACCTCCTTCTTTTCCCCCGGCTCTCTGAGGCGCTTTACATTGGCAGCATATTGACAGTCTACACAGGGTTGACGGACTGGATCTGGAGCGTGAGGATTGATTAAATGTTCCATTCGATCATAGACTTTCTGAATAAGATGGATGGCCCTGACAGAAAAGATACAAGGGAGTGAATTGATTCCTGTGACTTGCACGCTTCACACACATCCATAGAGTCCCTCAGAATAAAGAAGAAATTTCTTGGTTTCTTTTCTTCCACAGATAAATCTGCAGAGGAGAATGAGGGTCACGGGCCTAATTACCCAGGGTGCAAAGCGTATCGGCAGCCCAGAGTACGTCAAGTCTTACAAAGTAGCCTCCAGTGATGACGGGAAGACCTGGAGAACATACAAAGTCAAGGGCACAGATGAGGATATGGTGAGACGTGCACGCATGTAGATATATACACACACATATACACACTATGTCCCTCTCATCTTTCCCTTTGGCCTCTCTCTCTGTCACTCATACACACAGACAAACACACACCCGCACACACATGCACCCACACAGCAACTGGAGAGTATGCACTAGTCAAGGGCAGGGTGGAGGACATGATGAGATGGCTTTTTAATTAGCTAGCACACACCGGGCCCATCTTTCTGCCCCTTACCCCCCTCTACTTTTATGACTTCTAGATTGAATTTTTATACTATTTGGGGATGAACGGCCACCAAATAGGCCACCCAGCGTTCTATCATTTCTG
>CABFOQ010026245.1:16669-35549 GCA_900660455.1 Gephyroberyx darwinii | reverse complement strand
CTGGATCAGGTTGAGTGAATTCGAACGGGCGGTCATTACAATTACCTAGAACTGCATTTCCAGCTCGGGTTCGGAAAAGTTCGGATTTTTCTTGATCCTTTGGGGATGCAAGTGACATATTTGATCACCTTACAACAAATGTGTTTGTATGACACCAAACATCACTGTCTTACCATAAAACACTGGCGGGTAAACCAAAAGTCTTCATAACACATTCTGTGCGCCTTGAATAACCAAGAGAATACATTGAAGAGTAGGGTACATCATCTACCACAGGATGTGAAGTTCGAATCTAATAAAACACATACAGAAATCACATTTATACAGTGTGTTGTAGAACCCTTTGATCTTCTTATTCTGTGTCTCCCTTGGAGTGCAGAGTAAGTCCATTTCCCCGGCCCTTATCAACGGTCCCATCCTCTAATGGGACCAGAGTGGGCTAGTCAGACCTGCAAAGCGTTACTTTTTTGGCAGCTTTATGTGGGCAATCCACCTTTTGCTGAGGGAGGGGGTTTCTTGGGTTCCTGGGAGCACAGCAGGGGTCTCGACCTTTGATCAAGGTCCTGGGAGAAGAATGTGATTAGTTTTTGGGTGCTGATGTGTATAGTCTGATCCAGAGAGGGACAGTGAGAGACCTGATGTCTTGTGCATACACTACAGCCAATATGGAAGGTATTCCCTTTACTGCTTTAATGAAACACATACCATCCACTTTCATCACTTTTCAAATCACCTAGTGTATTGTGTTCTATTCAAATCAAATATTGGAAGGACTCATGATCTTTTCCTGTATTTTTACATTTTTATAAAAGTGCCTGGAGTCGCAATTTTTACAAACCTTTTTACATCTCCTATAACTGGTCATAACCAACAGTAAGCATCACATATTTCAACCGGGTTGCTACAATATTGTATTTGTACTATGATCAACCCATTACAAGCTGGATAATCTTGTATTGTTATGAATTAGAACAGTTCAGCAAATACGCCATTTCAGCCTATTAGGTCTTTTTTTCTACAAGGCCACTGAAACATCTTGTTGTTGAGGTTTAGTACCACTGTAATGGATTTTTCATAAAGAATAAGCCGTTCTAAGAGCCTTCCCGCATGTTTCCAAACACGCGAACACATTTCCGCATGTTTCCAAGCACTCGTAGGATTTGATTGTACCAACGAACAAATTCAGATACGAACAAAATGATGAATCAGACTGTGTTCGTAGAAACGTTCGTACTAGCGTTATATGATCAAATCTGATCGTACGCACGTTTTGTGAATGAGGCCCGGCCCGATGTCTTTTCTAACAAATTCTTACCATTACTCAGATCAATATTGGTAAGTACCCCCATGGACATACTGTACTCGAACTATCAGCGCACGCACTGAAGGATGCTCTCAATGAACTGAACTCAACATGGAGGTAAAACATCTCATCTACAGATTCACTAGACTCAATACTAAAGATGTCTAGATGGCAGCTGCATGCCATGGGGAAGATTTCCCATTGCTCCAACCTGGAAGCGTTCACACATTCAGTTACTTTGTCAAGTATGTCAACCAAACAAACCTCAGCAGGTAGTTAATCATAAACAGTTAAAAAGAGTTGCTTGTGCCGCAGCGTAGTAGTGTGAATATAACTAGTACATAACATTTTTATCACCTTGGACTGTGGCTGGTAGATTCACGACATGCTTGACACACTGTTATCTGTACCATCAGGTGGGGGATATCGGAGCCTTTTCCCTATATTTCCTTATTGGTATTACGTAAATGTTTTCTCCTGTAGGTGGAGAGAGCAACAGCGGTATCGCTGCTGTTGTTGGGGAGAGAAAAAGTGAGTCGTGCCCCTTAAGCGAAACGCAACATCTCTTGTCTCTGCACTTCATTGTGGACCATTGTAGGTGGACATATTGGTGCCTCTTCCTCTTCTACGAAGAATTTCTCCCTGTATGATTGTTGAACGTCAGTGCAAAATGGTGGGTCTAGAAAGAACCTCTTACTCTGTGAGTCTGCACGACCTACACCAAAACTTGACGTTTTAACGTTGGTGTTTTACATCGTTGAAAATCTTTCTCCTAAAAAATTCCATTGTAGCTACTCTGGAAATATGACGTGACGTCACATGGTCTATTAATCACAGGAATATGAAAAATACACCACCAAACAACAAAATCATATTGAAACCTGCTGTTGCATTATATGAGCTGACTATCTATCTCATGAAGATGAATCTGGCCCAAGCCACAAGCTCCCATCCTATGAAATTGAAATCTCTCGTAACATCTTGAAAAGATGACTACTCAGCAGTTATCTGGATGGTCATAAGTTTTAACAGCCGAGAACCAGCACCTCTCTCCTGACCAGGTAGTTGGTACCAGGTCGGGTGTCTGTGGCATCTCGAACAGTCTTGTAAGCAGGATGCGTGATGTCTGTTCAATCGTCTTTCACACGCAGCTCTGCTTTCGGATTTGTCAAATCTGCAGGATGAAGAAGTTGGTCTGTGCTTCGCTGAGGATGTTTTGGGTCCAATTTTCTGCCGAGTGTGGAGTACCAGGGAGGGACTACTGTACTCAGTGGTGTGTTGAGCTCAATCCTCATCGGTTATTTGTGTCAACTCAAGATTTTGGTCTTCATGTCCAACTGCTGCTTCACATACTGCTGCCTCAGTGGAAGCGCAACATATATAGATTTGCTTCTACCTTTGTCTTGCATTGCGCTGCTTCAGCTGAGATGCTTTGGAAACGTTCTTCAATAGGAGCTTTCTCCCTCATCACAGCTGCTTCTTTCTTTGTATAGGGGACATTTGCTTGAACTTGCCGCTGCGTTAGCTCTTGCCTAGGTTGCTGTAGCACTGGCTGATGACCTGCCCAATTTACCCAATAACTTAGGGCTTTATTTTTGTGATGCCCCTGGCCACGAAATTACCAAAATCAGTCGCCACACTCTGCGTGCTCACACCATGGGCCTTTGACTGCAAAATTTTAGCCCAGAGCTGGAGATTTGTGACCTTGTCTCACAGATTTGCTGCACCAACTGTCTGCAGTTCTGTTATGTAAGTAGGTCTGCTTGCTAGACGCAGTGTGCTGGTTACTGGACTGTTTCCAATGTCTTCACCTGCTGTGTAAATGTCTTTTTACAACTCGGTCCTCAGACAGTGCAGAAAAACTCCAATAAATCTGTTTTATTTAGAGGAGTGTGGCTTTACTGGTGGATGTTTCTATAAAACTGAAAAAGCCAATGCAAAGATACAGTACTACTACACAGCTCAGATACTATGCCCATTGGAATATGAATTTAAAAATTACATCAGTGTAAATCACATGAATAAGTAACATTGAATGAAAATATATGAAATGATTATCCCACTGCCATAAAACTGAGAAGCTGGTAGCAGTATAATATTCAAACATGTAAAGGCAAGAAATGACGTTCCTCTCTGAGTAAAGAAAAAAGACAAACTTCAGAAAAAGTAAACAAAACAAAGGTATGGTCCCTCTCTGGGGCTTTTTTCCTAGCTCACTTGTGAAAATGGTGTCCCAACAAAAAAGAAGCTCACTCAAAACGTCCTCTTCCTCCTAGGTTAAGCTCTCAGATAGCTCAGGCTGCTGCTGCAACTCTTTTGTCTTCAGCCTCTCCACTAATGAGCCAAGTAGTTGCAGGTGCGTCCTGGCTTGGAGGCACCTGTACTTCCTCTAGTAGGCTCTGGGTGGCGCCAATGCCCCTCAGCCCTTTACATAACCTAATAATAATGTTTTTTTTCAGATTTTTTCACTTTCCTTTTACTGTGAGAGTTAAGTATATAGGAAGGTACTAAACACAAGGATGCAGAAATGGTAGATATTTGAGGTAAATATGAATTTGAAGGTAATCTTAATTTCACCAGGTTAGCCTCCTGAGTTAACTAGCAAGCGACTACTATTTGTAACCTCTACTCTTCAGAAACAAACTGTATCCTTGTATCCTAACAATTTATTGTCTTTTCTTATAAATTCTTTGCGTAACCATTATTCAGATCAACAATAGATAGTATACTTCAACTCTGAGGTATATATCAACTCTGAGGCATAAACAGAGGTCATTATAACGCAAACATCTACCAATAAAAACAAAACAATTATAATAATTAAATATAATTTTCCCTTAAATATTTAAGGGAATTTAAACAAGGAGGCAGCTTCTTATCTCATTAAACTCTTGTCAGTACGCCCCCGACTCTCTGCCTCCTCCTGGCTGTTTGGAAACCAGATTGTTTTCCACTCTGCACTTGCATTGTCAAAATCCAAACGTTTTTTATGGAGGGGAATCACCACATTTGTTAACTTTTGAATGGGTCGGATCACGCCACAGATATGGGGCTTGGATCAGTAATGGATGTCTCTATAAGATGGATTTACTTTCCTTCCTCCTTCCTTCTCTCAGGAAATATAAAACAGCAAAATCTAGCAATTGGTTGCAGTAATCACAGGAGAAATTTTGTGAAGTCGTGAAGCGGCTGATAAACGTGGAATAATGTCATTTTATATTATAATGTCAGTGTACGCCCCTGGGCACATTTGGACAACAGTCAATTGTATTATCTGCAGGATATTTAGTCTGCATGGTCTCGTCCTATAAAGATTTCCTGTTGAGATTGAGCATGTTGCTTTGAGGTCAGATATTTTACATATAGGATATTATATTATAACATCCTGGGCAGAATGGCAAATGGAAATGGAAAAGAATATCTCCCTTTGCTGAAGAGCACCAAAGAAACTAAGGGGAAATTTAAGGTATGTAGTCTGTAATAATAAAATAGTTTCAAGAAAAAAAACATCATGTCAATAGTTCATCTGTATCCTAATGCATGTGGGCATGCCAACTTTCTATCCAAGTCTTATTCTCAGTCAGGTTACAAAGTTCTGCATTACATTTCTGGATACATCGTTGCTTATACTACATGTTCACTATGAACATTTATACAGACATCAATATTTAAAAATGCTCATTATATTTTGTTTTTCAACTGAATATGAAAATGTCTTGAATGATGAATCTCTATTGTGTCTGTTTCAGTTTCAGTTTCCAAACAAAACACTTCTGCTGGCTGTTTGTGCAGCTTGTATAGGAGGGACCTTTCAGTATGGCTATAATGTTTCCATCATCAATGCACCTACTCGGGTAATATTGACTCTTAATCTGTCAATAGGCTGAATACTGTACAGTATGTAGAAGAATGCCAATCAATAGAGCCCATATGGTAATAGCTATGTTTATGTTTGTGAGTGGTTGATTGAATAGTACAAAGCCTGAATTTTTGGCAACATAATAGTATAATGTTACAACTACAGCAGTAGTTGGGGGTGTGCTCTTAGTCATGTCACTCACAGAACCATGCAATACAAGTTAATAGTTCCTGGGAATATTTTTCATCTTTAACATACAACTGTATTGCATCTCTGTAATTCTGTAAGTCTGATGTATAGGCATTCAAAGATAAATGTTTTTTTTCTCTAGTCTGTGCAGAATTTCCTCAACCAAACCTGGCTGGAGCGTTACCAAACTAACATCTCAGAGCAAGCTATCACTCTACTATGGTCCACTATTGTATCCATATTCACTGTAGGAGGGTTTATTGGAGCGTCTATTGGTGGAACATTGTCTATTAAGTTGGGCAGGTATGGTATAACTAATTTATAAAATGGTCATTTCCATTTTGCACCTTTATAATAAAGATGTATATTCTCTCTGCTGCAGGAAAGGGACATTGTTGGCCAATAATGTATTTGCTATAACAGCTTCCCTGCTGATGGGTCTGAGCTACCCTACAGGAGCATTTGAATTACTCATTATTGGACGTCTTCTCATTGGAATAAATGCAGGTAAATAATACACTTAAAGGCCTCAGTCCTGTCTTAAGTTCATCTTTATGTTAGATAAGATGGGATACCTTGAAAAGGTAGCCCATGATTTAAATGCATAAAAATATATTTTCTACAACTTGTTTTCTCAGTGAATGTTTGGACATTACGTGTAAAACAATTGAGATGCTTCATCTTGGGTTTAATAATATGTTATTTTCACAGGCATTGCCCTCTGTGTTCAGCCTCTTTATCTCGGGGAAATAGCTCCAACGGCACTCCGTGGTGTCGTGGCAATGGGAACCGCCATTTCCATCACTGGTGGGATCTTGACTGGACAAGTTATTGGTCTCAGGTGAATACTGAACAAAAGGTTTCTAAAAACGTATAGACTGATGACTGAATTTGTATATTTTGATTTGAAAAGGATGTTGAGCAGACATCTGTGTGTGATTCACAGAGAGCTACTGGGTAGAGAAGCGCACTGGCCCATTCTGCTCTCCACCTCATGTATCCCAGCATTCCTGCAGCTCCTGATCTTTCCCTTCTTCCCAGAGAGCCCACGCTACCTGCTGATTGACAAAGGGGATGATGAGGGATGTAATAATGGTAAGATGAGAGCAAAATTGCAGTGCTACTACCTTTTCTTTCAGTGCAATGAAGCAGAAATATCAAGGATGTGGTTTAGTAATGCATCAAATGTGGCGTTATCTTTGGCCTGCAAAGATTGATTTCATGTGGCGCACATGGCAACATGGTTGAAAAGGTTGAAGACTATTAGATGAGATCACCAGAGGCAGAAATATCAATGGCGATTTTCTCCATTTAGTTCAGTCATGTGATCACGTTCAAGAAATATCATGGTGACGTGCAAAGAATTGGTTTTCATTCAGCAGAAAACCTTATGTTGAGATTCTCAAAGACGGGCCCTCTAGCATGATCAGTGAGGTCAGAGTAATATGACATGCCGGTCACTAGAATGGCCATGTGAGCGACCATGTGTCTTGTGTTTTCTGTCTGTAGCCCTGAAGCAACTGCATGGCAAAGACAACTTTGACAGTGAGAGGGAGGATATGGAGAGGGAAAGGGCTATGGCAGTGGGGGTCCAGGCCAAGAAACCCTGGGCGCTGTTCCGTGACCGCAGTCTGTCCTGGCAGCTTCTCACCGTCATCCTGCTCAACTCAGCGCAGCAGCTCAACGGCATTAATGCTGTATGTCCACTAAAGCTGCTATCTCACAATGTTGAAGCAATTCCAGGCTGATACTTCTATCAATGTCTGTAATAGCCACTTTAAAGACTAAAGCAAAAAAACTAAAAGAGTATCTTAGCGTACTAAATGTAAAAGCATACGTTTCTTGATCTGTACAGCATGTTAGCCAATATTGTTTTAAGGTGCACTCATTTTAATTTGGTGTTTTTTGCTGCAGATTTATTTCTATGCAGATTACGTATTTAAACAATCTGGCATTCCTGATGACAAGATACCATATGCAACTGTCGGCACTGGTGCCTGTGAATGCATCACTGCGGTAACCTGTGTAAGTATCTGCTATACTCACCATACGTTTTAACGTGTATGTGCCGGATACACTGCAGTGCTGCATTGAGGCTTGACCTGTTTTTTAACTTGTGTGCAGGGAATGCTTGTTGAATGTCTGGGAAGGAAAGTGCTCATCACAGGAGGGTACACCCTGATGAGTATCTGCTGCATTTTATTCACTTTGACCCTCACCTTTCAGGTAACTCATTTCAAAATTGATATATGCAGCAGTGAGTCGTGCATTTTCATATGTGAAACATGGTTGCTTTAGTTATGTTTTCCTTAGGTTTACTTGGCATCTTTTTTGCACTGTTTGTGAATTGCACAGCACTTTTCCTTCATAATCTGTCTTTCTTTTCACCAAGCTGTTCCTAATGCAAATATTTCTGTTGATAAAAATTTATGTTTTGCCATATATAAAATAAATTGTGTTAACAGCATTCTTTTGTGTGATGTATTTTTTCTCAGGATGCCAGCCCAGTAGTACCATACTTAAGTATGGCATGTGTTTTTGCGTTTATCCTGAGTTTTGGCTTAGGACCAGGTAACTGACCAAATAAGCTCTAGTTTATACTCATCTCATACTCGTCACCTTTAAAGTGTATCTTCAGGAGCCATTATGTGACTGTGGTTATCTAACACTTTGTTTTTTTACTCCGAAGGTGGTGTAACTAACATCTTGACCACCGAATTATTTACACAAACCACGCGCCCTGCTGCATACATGATTGCAGGCTCAGTGAACTGGTTCAGCTTCTTCTTCATAGGCATGCTCTTCCCTTTTATTGTGGTAGGTGCCCAAAATAATGATGAAGTGATTCATGATGGCAGTATATCTTTATTTTCAAACGTACAATCACTACTTGATACAACTCAAAATGAGTTACAGGAAAGCAGGCTGGGCTGTTTGAGAGAATTGGGCTGATGAGTTGCATGTCCCATCTCCATAGACGGGGCTGCAGCAGTACTGTTTCCTGGTGTTCTTGGTCGTCTGCTCCTTGATGGGACTCTACATATGCCTTGCTGTCCCTGAAACCAAGAACAAAAGTTTCCTGGAAATCCATAATGAGTTCCAGTCCAGAGACAAGAGGAAGGCCGTAGGCACCCATGGTCCAAGGACAATACTGTGCTCAACTCCTCTATGATATATGTTGTATATATATGTATAACAATGTTAAAAACAGTGCACATCTCACAGTGTGTGTGTCACAAAAAAATTAAGAATTGGCTTGATTTTCTGTATTATCATTTCCAGACGATATTTATAGTCCAGTAAACATACCAGATACTGTCTCATTGTGCTCATACTCAATACAAAATATCACAATGCTGCATAAAAATGAATGATACAGTAAATGATGTTGGCCAGCTTAAAGTTCACAGCTGTACTGGATAGTCATAATATTCTGCACTCTATAGTTCATCTGCATGCATAACTTGAATGACAATCTCAACAATATGAATTTATGTTTTGATAAATTGTATATTTTATATTTTTCCGATGAAATGTAAAGGGCACAATTCCACGAATTTGCAATAAAGATCAATTTATCAAAAACATGTTGCTAACAAATATCAAATGGCTCCAAGTAGATTTCCTGTTTTCATTGGATTTCATGCCATTTACATTTGGGCCGCCTGATATTGCAATTTGAAAACTTAATTTCAAATTGCAGCCTATTAGCCTTTCAGCAAGGCATGTGACCTGGAGAACAAAGGGATCATTGAAGGTCGTCAGGAGGAAAAATATATATATAGCTGTTGAAAGAAAACCATAAAGCTACAGAACAACTGATGTATAACTCTTAAATAGATGTAATGTATTTGGTGCAGATTACCAAGTCATTTAGTTGTTACATGAAAATTGTCTTGGGAAAGTGGGATTAGACTTGATTAGATTTCTTTCTTTCTTTCCTTCTTTCTCTCATTGTAATCCCACATTGCCCCAGAAATTCCTCTGAGTTACTATGAAGGTGGGGGGCTTCACTATTTGCCAGATAGTATAACAACCAAGATCCTTATTTTGGAAGAAATGTGCACTTTGTGATATACAATACAACACATACAACATTTTATATACAATACAACATTTTGCAAACACTATGTGAAAGTCATAAAGCCATAAAAATGTTTTAGACATGCCAATGGTTTCTGCATACTGTCAAAAGGAATTGTATGTCATAAGACAATTGCTCTCCTGTAGTTGAGACAACAGTTCCTTGGATAAAATTTGAGTAGTGTTGGCAAAGAGTTGGTTGGGCTCAATTACCGCTGCTAAAAGACTGCAGTATTGAGCTACATATCCCAACTTGATGCAGCTGTGAGCCAGTCTAGTTTTAGTTAGTTTGTTTGTTTTGGTTTGTGTATGGTACCAGAAACAGTGGAACATGTATTACTGGTATACGTGTGTCAAATATAACACAGAATGAGAGAGGCTATTTGAGTTGTTTGTGTTGTGGTTCTTACGGGTCTGTGGGGCTTTTATCGAATTTCTTGGATTCAAGAGAAGAAAATAATTTAGGTCATGCTCAGCAACACACTCCAGCACAGTAGGTGGCGGTGATGCTGCGTTTTCGTCGGCTGGGAGCCGCCAGTAAAGCCCCAAAGAAGAAGATGATGATCAGGCCCCTCCTACTCAAAATGGCGACATAGGGGAAAACTCCATGCTTGTTTGTTGACATTCACCTAAATCCAAATTTGTGTTAATTTTGTGCCTTCACAGTCACTAACCATGTCAAGACTCATCGTTAAAAACCTTCCCAACGGGGTAAGTAATAATAAACTTCGGCTAGTGTTGGGGAGCTTGCGGTAGCGTTATTATTTCCACAATTCAACCTGAAAATGTGATTTGTCTCCAGATGAAGGAGGAGAGGTTCCGGGCAATGTTTGCTGCCTTTGGGACTCTGACAGACTGCACTCTGAAGTTTACTAAGGACGGCAAGTTTCGTAAGTTCGGTTTTGTGGGGTTCAAAACCGAAGAAGATGCGGACAAAGCTTTGACACATTTCAACAAGAGCTTCGTGGACACATCCAGAGTGACGGTCAGTGAGATCAATCAAACAAGTTGTAATGTTACCTTGGATGCAAGGTCAATTTCAGCGTCACCTATTGTTGATATTACCTGTAAATACCAGAGTCGTGCCTTTCTTTCTAGGTGGAGATGTGCAAAGCCTTTGGGGATCCCACTAAAGCAAAGGCTTGGAGCAAACACACCCAAAGCTCCGGCCCAGGCACAACCTCTGGTCCAGCTGACAAGGAGAGCAAGAATGTCAAGGTAAATAAACACGACAGGGCTGTAGTAGTAGTACAACTGAGGAAATTACTTGAAAACATCTGTGTTTTCTCAATGCTTGATGAGAGAAATAATACCTAATGCAACCTTCTAGTAGTTTGAAATACAGACTAGATGGTCAAAAAGATCATCCTAGTAGTCTTATCAATTTGAAACTCAATTTGGATGAAGTGTTGAGTTACTGTTCAGCTTTCTTCTTGTTACTCTCTGCATAGCTACGCGATGTTCCAGTGTCTGAGGTAGATAAGTACCAGCTCATCTCATTGTCACTTTTTGGAATAAAACATATTTCCTGTTCTCTCTGCCCTCAGAAAAAGAAACAGAAAAAGGAAACCCCCAGTGTCCTGGGCAGTGTAAGTTTCTTGTTAATGGTAGGATGCAATATGTGTCTGCAACAACTGTGGTCTGTTCTTAGTGTATATTTAGCTTGCATCAAAGAATGTACTTTCCCCTATTCAGGAAAACAGATGTACTCTGTTCGCTTTAACTTCTTACCATATATGTTTTGCTGCCGTCAAATGCTTTGCCAAAAAAAATAATTGAGCCCTCCACCATTTGAAAACTGTACTAATAAGCTCTTATGTGTTATATGTTATACAGTAAATACCATTTGTTGTTATGTCATGTTTAATCATTGCATGTGCATGCATGTGTGTTTGTCAGCTGGAGGAAGACCAGGATTTCAAGGAGTTTATGTCAGTACATCAGAATCGCAGTCAAGCACCAACCTGGGCCAATGATGCTGTTCAACAATCAACTGTCCCTGACAGTGGAAAGGGAAAGACTCAGATCCAGAAGAAACTGGCCTCTGATGATTACCTCAACTTTGATTCAGACCAGTCAGAAGATGAGGAAGAGAAAGATGGTGAAGATGAAGGTAGGTAATCATAGCCCGTTCTAAATTTGGGTCAACTGTGTGTGTGCAAATAGTCTAAATAGTGTGTTCTTACTTCCAGGTGCCACGAAAGAAGCTCTGGAAGCTGGCTTGTCAGATATGGAGTACCTGCGTTCAAAGGTGGCCCAGACAGAGGACACCGTGGAGGGGAGTGGAGAGGAGGATCATGGTGAAGATAATGATGAAGAGTGTGGCCCTGTGCATCAGGGCGACAGCGCTTATGAGAGTGGCGACAGAGACAAAATCTCACAGACTAAAACCTCAGTCTCCTTGGTGGACAAGAAGCAGGGCAAAGCCAGCAAAACTGCCAAGCAAGAGGTGACTGCTCAGACAGCTTTTTCTCTCAACATTAGTATTGAATAGAGCACAGTATTTTCTCAGTTTCTACTCGTTAACACCCCCCATCCGTTTCTTCCATCCATCCCCTGCCTTCCCTAGATCGAGCCCACTACAGAATTCACAGTGAAACTGAGAGGAGCCCCTTTCAGTGTTAAAGAGGTGAGTGAGCAAGGAGATCTTCCTTTTTAACAATGATGTGTGTATTTTAGTGTCTATATTTAAGACTCCATGGCTTTTCTTATGTGTGACATCGACAGCAACAAATACGAGAGTTTATGACGCCTCTGAAGCCTGCAGCCATCAGAATTGGGAAGAACGAAAGTGGCAATAGAACAGGTACGTAAATATACTTTCAGATCTTTTTGTCAGCATATGTATGTGTATGTATACTGGTATACTGGATACAGCATGTGTATCAGCACATGTAACTGGTGTGCCTATGTTTCAGGTTATATATATGTGGACTTACATTCTGATGAAGAGGTGGAAAAGGCCCTGAAGAAGAATAAAGATTACATGGGTGAGTAAAATGTTTCCCATTCTTGTTTCTGTGTGTATTCATGGTTGTCCCTGGGTGTCCGTTGGGACGATCTCACATCTTCACCAGTTAAAGTTTGTCACAATTTGCTTCACAGGATGATGCAGAAGCAATCTGTAATTTCCATTCATAACCTTTGCTATAGCTAAGCTATACCATGTTTCTACTAACCTTAAAGCTTAAACTTGCATGTTTCCACAACTTGCACGAGTGCTTTGTTGAGTGATGTCTGAAAATGTCATGAGCACCCAGCAAAGTGGTAAATACGTAGGGGAAACATAATTATTATACTTTATTTATTCTATTACTAGTGTTTAATAAACTCAAATATTATAAAACATTCTTGTTTGGCATATGCTTTTTTTTTTAAAGGCTGCAAATGGACTACTTTACTTTTTACTAACTTTCAACCTAGCCTTACAAAAGCAAAATGGAAAAATATTGTGATGCATATCGTCAATCATGAAACAACCTGAACATATTGTGATATATTTTGTCCATACTGTCCACCCCTACTGTACATATAGTGTCGTGTAAGGTATGTCCTCTGTGTGCGTCCTCAGGGGGGCGTTACATTGAGGTATTCCGTGTGGATCCCTGGAGGGGTAAGGGTCAGAGGGACAAATGGGAGAAAGAAATTGACAGAAACTTCACCAGGACGCTGAAGGAGGATGAGGAGGAGGAAGATGTTGCGGATTCCGGACGACTTTTCATCAGAAACCTTCCCTACACTTGCACTGAGCAAGAGATTAAAGACCTATTTAATAAATATGGTGCGTTAAAACACATGCATACACATATACACAAATAAAAGTGCATGCAAGCTTGTACTCACTCACAGTATTCACTCTTATCTGGGTTCATGGCCCTATACTCTCTACAGGTCCCTTATCTGAGGTGCTCTTTCCTATTGACAACCTGACCAAGAAGTCTAAAGGATTTGCTTTTGTAACCTACATGATTCCAGAGAATGCCGTGACAGCTCTGGCTCAGTTAGATGGACACATATTTCAGGTAACTTTGTTATTTCATTGTGCACTACAGCAGCTTTAATGTCTAAAACGTAGTTGATTTAGTTAATTGATTTTCAGATTAAGGGGAAACAGAATACAAACATTCCTTTCTCACATACTTTTAGGGCAGGATGCTTCACCTTCTTCCCTCTACAATGAAGAAGGAAAAGACTGAATCCTCCGACTCTGGTGGTCCTGGCTCTTCATCTTACAAACGGCAAAAAGATGCTAAAAATAAAACTACAAGTTCCAGGTACACATACTCACACGTTTATCTGTTGTGTGTAAGTCTCTCTCTAACCAAGAGAGACAATGCTGTACCTCTACTTGTTTGCTTCTCACTTTCTTTGAATTTCCTTTCTAGCTCCCACAACTGGAACACCCTGTTTCTGGGTACAAGTGCAGTGGCAGATGCCATCGCTGAGAAATACAACACCACCAAAAGCCAAGTTCTGGATCATGTGAGTAGAAGCCCCACTCCCACTTATTCTCATCCACATTTATGCACCATGTATATTTCCACTCCACCATATGCCATTCATCTATTCACTGCATGCACTGTGGATCATTAAGCACAATAGGGAGCCGAAGTTGACGTCACTTCTGTTCGCCTCTGGTTCACTTCTGCCTATTCTAATATATTACAGATTACTTGACGGGTAATGAACACAAGCAAACTACTAACTGTACGGTTCCGATTCTGAAATATGTTGTAGAATGTCGTAGATCTTTTTTAAAATTTTCATTAAAAAAAATCATGATTGTGTATATCTTATGATTGCTTATATAACGGAGGTGATTTTTGAACAGAATCAATTGCTTTGTTTAGTTGATAAACGTGCCCCCCCCTATAGAAAATCGTGCTAGCCGCTAGTAAACCCCTGGTTAACTTGGTTAACTTCTGCTTCAGCTCCTTATCCTATACACATTTACAGGTACTTTTAAAAGTTGACTTTACACCTCCCTGGGCTTTGTCTCCCCCTGCAGGAGTCGAGGGGTAGTGTTGCAGTGAGGATGGCTCTGGGAGAAACCCAGATTGTCCAGGAGACTCGCCAGTTCCTACTGGACAACAGTGTGTGTCTGGATTCCTTCAGTCAGGTATGTTTAGCAACAACTCTTCTTCACAAACAAAGTGCTCATGTACAAACATTTCAAAATGGCCATAACCTTGATTAAGTTTGTATTATTTTGTTACATGTCCTGTGTGTGCCTTCTTGCATACAGGCAGCAGCAGCGAGGAGTACAACTGTGATCCTGGTGAAAAACCTCCCAGCGGGGGTGACAGTGTCAGAGCTGGAGGAGCTGTTCTCACCCCATGGCTCTTTGGGCCGAGTGGTGCTACCGCCCTCAGGACTCACTGCCATCATAGAGTTCCTGGAGCCAACTGAAGCTAAACGTGCCTTCACCAGGCTGGCCTACAGCAAGGTGGGTATAGCTTTTCACCAGTGACACTGTACATGCACAACACGTATTGAGGAAAGACTTTGAAGTCTGGTACTTACTACATCTTTTAACTCCTCTAGTTCCATCACATCCCACTGTATTTGGAGTGGGCACCTGTTGGGGTGTTTACGGCAGCCAAACCTGAACCAGGTAGAATCCCTCAAATTCTGAGACGTACAATATTTGTCTCTTTCTAGCTTGGATTTCCAAATTTTCCAAAGGAAAGATATTTTTTTATATGGGAAAGGGATTATTTCAATAATCAAAATATTTTTTGAATCTGTCCAACTTTGAAGCACAAGTGTCAGAGAAAGAGGGAGCAGTGGAAGAGGAGGAAGAGGAGGAGGAGTGTGCTCCGGGTTCCACACTTTTCATTAAGAATCTTAATTTCAACACAGAGGAGGAGAAACTACACGAGGTATGTCAATTTAGGAATAAGACCCTCAGTTACATTGATTTACATGGAATAAGGGTTGATGGATAGACGTATTGATCGATATATGTTGAATATTGTTTGTTTGTTAATTTATTGTAGGTATTCTCCAAATGTGGCAAGCTCAAGACCTGCACCATCTCCAAGAAGAAAGATAAAACAGGTACTGAACATTCAGAGGAGTAGCTTGTAACTAGAGCTTAGGGGTTCAATGACTAGAGGTTACATCATCACTGAATTGGCAGCCATGGGTTGTCAGGGATGAATTAGATAGATTGAGAATAAAGTGAACCTTTTATTTAACCAGGGAAGAGAGACCCGACCAAGACAGAAGCAGTCACACCATGTAAGAGCAGATAAAATACATACAACTACAATACATGATGAACTGGGAAAGGGAGAGACGTATCTATTAGAACTAGACTCAATGACACACTTCCCGTAAAGTGACTTGACTAAGGTTTTTAAAGTCCTGAAGAGAAGGTGGTGTGTGTGTAGTGTAATAAGACCTGGCAGATGTCCATGCTTACATTTTGATGCATTATAATACAAAGTCTAATTGTATACATGCAGTCGTGACACACAGTTGCACGTTATTCATTTGAAAGCATATGATTCTGTCACAAGGGGAAATCAACATTCCCTGCATGTGTGTTTTCAGGCGTCTGTACGGTTCGTACATTTTAAGAAATGAAGTTAACAAATTTCCCACATTGTTTTGTTTCTAGGCAAGCTGTTGTCCATGGGCTACGGTTTTGTCCAGTATCAGACTGCTGAGGCAGCACAGAAGGCCATGAAGCAGCTACAGGTATTTCCTCATTCATACTTGTTAATAATTGATAGCCCTTCTCCACAGCCTTGTGTTACTTCCCTACTCATACGTGATCACTGACCTCTAACCAATGTTTCACCAATGACCTTCTTCCTTATTCTCTGTCCTCACCATCCACCAGCACTGTAGTGTGGATGATCACCAGTTAGAGCTGAAGGTTTCTGAGAAAGCCACAAGGTAAGATGTGCTTAAGAAGAGGGTTTAGGCAAAGAAAACATCCCTCACTTCAGTAGGTTTTTGTATGAGTGCTCAATACTGTGAAACCCACCTAGTGGGTTGTTGTTTATGTAGGCAAAGTTATTCTAAAGACCTGTTACTGTTTCTAATTATCCTTAACACCTTCGGAAGATCTTGGATAATGTTCAGCAATATTTGATTTGTGACAGTTGCACGTTAAACGGTAGAAAAGGAACATCTGTGAAATCTTTATCATAGACCTCAAGGCCTTAAAACACTGACCTAACATGTATCTACAGAGTTGTCTTACTCCTTTTTGACGCATTCAGGCTCTGGAAGCATCTACAGTTCTAATGATTCATCTGTGACATTTACAGTTGGGTGTGTTACAATAAACCCACAGAGATTAGGTGAAAATAGATGAGGTAACATGGGAAAGGTCTCTTCCAGGATCTCCAGTAACGTTTGTCATCCAGCTACAATTATAAGCTCAGTGATAAATAACTAAATTAATGCATATTGGACCATCACAAGATGTGGGTTATTGTAAATTGGGGTTATGTACTGGGGTAGCTTTTAACCAAAGGGCTGGATGTGAGAGGTTATGGAGCAAACATTAGTTTACAGGTGAACAGCTGATCATCCTTACCAGTTCCAGTAACTATTCAGTCCTGTGTTTAGGTCTGCTGAGGTGTCGCACAAGAAGAAGCAGGTAGAAAAGAAGCAGACTGGATCCAAGATCCTTGTGCGCAATGTCCCCTTCCAAGCCAGTGTCAAGGAAATTCGAGAGCTGTTCTGGTAACACACACACACACACACACTCAGTTGTTTTTGTGTGGACTATTGGTTTAAGACATAGGACAGTAGGATAATGGTGATAATGACATGGCTTCATCCCTCTGCCCTCAGTACATTTGGAGAGTTGAAGACAGTCCGTCTTCCAAAGAAAGCAGCTGGGTCAGGGAATCATAGGGGGTTTGGCTTTATTGACTTCCTCACCAAACAGGATGCCAAGGTTAGTGTATGCACTTTAATATGAAAAACACATGTTTCAGGGTTCAAAAATGTGTTGAAGAAATGTAGAGCCTTGTGGACAGTACAGTGCTATAGAACAGTATATGTGCTATGCTCATAAATGCTATGCTTCTGTGTCCTCTTTAGAAAGCATTTGCTGCACTGTGCCACAGTACCCATCTGTATGGGAGACGCCTCGTGCTGGAGTGGGCTGATGCTGAGGACACGGTGGAGACGCTGAGACGCAAAACAGCCGAACATTTTCATGGTAAATCCACCAACTTCAGCAACAAAATACAAATTATTGTTTGTGAAATGACAACAAATTCATTATCTTCACTAAATTCACTACCTTCTCATTCATTCTCCATTTCAGTGGCCTCCAAAAAACTACGGCAGGCAGAGGTGTTGGAGGGAATAATGGAGACGATGGAAACTGAAGGGGCCAAGGAAGACTGAGATCCCTAAATCCTGTTGCCTGTGTCATGATCTTCAGACAATGTTGAACAGTGCTCCTATGCTATGCTGTCTTGACAGGACTAAGGACAAAATATGGACCTGATTGGCATATGCAGATAGAGCAAAATAAATGTATCACCCGGTCAGTGTTGCAGAACTTCCATCACCTCTGGATTCCCTCCTGTAATTACACATATGTGGCATGGACCTGTACCTCGGACAGAGAAGATGTCTCTATTGTAATATTTTTTATTTGTAAATTTAAATTTGATGATTTACAATACAGTATGTTTTAAGTCTGTTATTGTGTGTTTGAGTGTGTTCAGGGGCGCCAAAAAAAATGTCGGGGTGGGGGAGTGTCTTTTATTTTGAAAGTGCGTCCCAGGTTATGGTCATGTGACTAGTGACATGCTATCATATGACTCAATGTTGTAAACATGGCGTTCGGACTGAGAAAGACTGCCACTACGGCGTTAAATATTTTGCTAGTTGTGCTCGTATTGTGGTTTCCCGGTGCGTCGGTTGAAGCTGAAATCGTGTCTGCTGTTATCGATAAGCAAACTGGACAGCTAGCTCTCCAGGAAGGATATCAAGACAAGTATGTCGCTTGGGCGAACTTCACTGACGACATCAAAAACTCGGGGTGAGTTGACGCTAGTGTTGTCTGTCGCCTGAAGGTGTATTGATACATGGTCTGTGTAGCTGTGCCACTCTACAGGAGGTAATGTGACAGCAGAGGGTTGTTTGTAACCCGAATGAGATGTACATAATTCACCCAGACTCAGATAGTTTGCCTGTTTTTCATACACATCTTATGTCGTTGCAGTTGGTCGTTCTTGGAGGTCACTACTAGCAGGCTGTACAATGACAGTATCCAGGCGTATGCTGCTGGGGCAGTGGAGGCTGCAGTTACATCCCAGGTCAGACTAGGACATTAGTTTCTAGTTTTGGTTATACAGGGTAGTCTGGTTTTTTGTTTCCCAGTTCAATTAATGTGTGTGTGTGTGTGTGTGTGTTTGTGTTTGTGTTTGTGTTTGTGTTTGTGTGTGTGTGTGTGTGTGTGTGTG
>CABFOQ010026245.1:0-15043 GCA_900660455.1 Gephyroberyx darwinii | reverse complement strand
AAAAACAACTTCAAAGGTCATTCATTTAGTTGACACTGGTGTGTGTGTGTGTGTGTGTGTGTGTGTGTGTGTGTGTGTGTGTGTGTGTGTGTGTGTGTGTGTGTGTGTGTGTGTGTGTTGCAGGTATAACAATCAGTGGATGATTGTGGACTATAACCACTTCACTCCAGGGAAGACTGATATTAAAGAGGAACTCTTCACCGTGCTGGAGCAGATTCCGTAAGTCTTTACCTGAATGCAGCCCATCTGATTTACTGATTTACTGATTTGTATGTATACAATAAGGTTAACTTATCTCTTAATGCTGTAGGGGACAAGTTGTTTACGCCGATAAAACTCATGAATTGATGGAGAAAGGCTACTGGGCAAGTTACAACATCCCGTAAGTACCCAGAGGTCCCTTCACTTCGGTAACATCAAGTTTCTTTTAAATATATAGATGCCATGTGTTCTGACTGTGCAATATGTGTGTGTTTTATTTTGTTCATTTCTTTGTTCATATATCTCCCTGCATAGGTACTATGTGGAGATATTCAATGCCAGTGGCTGCAGTGAGCTGGTTGAGAAGTTTGGCCCTTGGTTCTCTCTGGACCAGAATCCTAGGGCTCAGATCTTCAGACGAGACCAGGCCGCTGTTACAGATTTGGATTCAATGGTCCGCCTCATGAGGTAAGGTCCATAATGTGTTGGTCCTAGGGATGCAAACAAACTGTATTTCAGGCAATGGGATATTGTGTTTGGGTGCATGCATCATAATTACATTTGGATCTATGTTTATTTATGCGGTGCGGTGTCTCTCCTTTCAGGTATAATAACTATAAGGAAGATCCATTATCACGATGTGATGGCTGTAATCCACCTGCTAATGGGGAGAATGCCATCTCAGCCCGGTCAGACCTGAACCCAGCTAATGGTACATACCCTTTTGGTGCCCTGAGGCAGAGACCACACGGAGGAACAGACATGAAGGTTTGTATCTTTCTTAATGTCTTGCACCAGCTCTCAGTCCGTCCTTTACCTCTCCTCTTCCCTGAATGTTCTCAGTTTTGCCTCCAGTTAGACTGTGGTTGTGAAGAGCCAAGAGATGCTTGCTAATTTTGAGGCATTGTGTGTTCCTGTGCAGGTGACATCATATGGGATGTTCCGTGAGTTTGGTATGCTGGCAGTGAATGGGCCAACCTGGGACCAGGTGCCGCCCTTCCAGTGGAGCACATCCCCTTACAAAGACCTGGTGCACATGGGCCACCCTGATACTTGGACATTCAAACCTATACAAGTCACCTGGTCCCCTTAACCACTCTCATACACCCTGATATACAGGTGGCATAAATGTACATACTGTGTAACAGCTGTGCTGTTCGCATTTTTGACAAAAGGGAAATGATGCCTTTTAATCCAATTTGACATGACATTAACAGAAATGATAGTCATTGGATTTTATCTGTTCTTGGGACATTTGGCATATTGATCTGGATTCAAAGTATTACACTTGGCATTATCACAGTAAGAACACAGAGTATTAGAGATAGCTGTGAATGTGAGGTAATATTGCTTCACCTCTCCAAGCCAAGAACCCTTGCTGCTATATAGTGGGAGCCTCTAAATTAGATGTATTGGATTTTTATCTCTTTTATCTTTTGTTTTTTTTCTTGATTTTTGTTTCTCATGCCAAAGGTGTGAGAATTTGAATTCTACTAATTTCAGTTCTGAAAGCCTGAAAATCATCATGTCAATAATTTTTTAATGTTTTAAAAAATGACTAAACCTTTCTTTTGAGAAATCATTGTACATACTACTGTTGATTCAGATGCAAATTTTGTCAGCGCAAATCTCTTGATCGTGAGGTCAAATTTATAATTCTGAAGTAATGCACAAGGAATTTGCTACTTGGACAATGTTCCTCTCTGTCTTGTTTTTAAAATACATCATTACCACATATTTTTTTGTAAATTGTTGCAAATTTTAAATAAAATAAAAATATACTACCTTTGAAACCTTATTTCTATTCCAAGTGAATGTTGTCATCTACCAGAAGACCTATTCAGAATTCCTGACCCAAATCTAAAATGGACTGACTGTATCCTGCTTTAGTATAGTATAGTGATTTAAGAGTAGAAACGGTGAGACAAGGCACCTTTGACTTATCCAACGTCCCAAGCCGCATCCTTGTGACATTCCCCGTGCTAATTTCATCCATTTACATCCATTGTAAAGTGTTTCGACAGCAGTCTAAAAGTAATTCCCCAAACCAAAGAACTGTCTGGTTTTGGTTTGAGCGGTCTGGCGTTTTTGCGTGTGGAATGTTGGTGGAACGTCCCAGGCTAAACATCCAATGAGGATGCGGAGAGCGGCTCCGCTTCGACCAATCAGAGTAGAAACAGGAAATACATTGATCTTTGGTTCAATTCACTGCTCGCTCTCAAACTGAGACCTGTTTGGTGTTGTCATTTTTTGCCGCTATAACGGAACTTAAACATTGTAGATGTTGATCTCCGAGTTACGTAAAATCGAGGAACTCAAGCACCATAGTAGTTTGTCAAAATTGAAGACGTGATCGTTGAGGTCTGTGCGCAACTCCAAAACCAAGGTATGTAGTACGCATTTACAATAACAATCTACCGGTCTGTTGTAGATAGTGGTTGAGAAGTGACACGTCGCCTTCTAGATGCATGTTGACCGCTACAGGGCTATTTTTTTCTCAGGTCGTCCTGGGCCACTTAGTTTTCTGCGGGTGTGAAAATGAAAATTGGCGTCTGTTGCTTGTCTGTTGCATTTTCACAATATCAAAACACTCACCAATCACAGGTCAAGGCCTCAAACATCCACGACGTTGCATTTGGCTTCAAGGAAGTATTCCATTGGCAATGACCATGAATAAAAACGAGACGGGCACGAATATGCAATTTCTTTTTTGTTTTGACGCCAAAATCAGCGTGCTGGTAAAGGTAGATGGGAAATTCTGTATGCTAACGTAACATTCACCTAAAGATACCTGTGGAAGGTGATGTCCCCTAGGGTTTAACCGAGCCCTTTTAAGTACGCATGGCGAGTGTTTTAAAACTGCACTGAACCCCTCGCTTCAAGTTGGACAGATACCTGTCCTGTCACTGTCCTACTATACTATTTACTAATAAGTTCCAACATTTAGCAACTGACCAAGGTTCATGAGACAGGTAATGGCACACTGAAATACAAGCTAGCAGACAGTAGCAGCCAGAACACTCTCAACTGAAGTGATTGTGTTGTGCTGTTCACAGCTCAAGGCATCCCAGCTGTATGTCGAGTTTGGTGATGGGTTACTGGCAGCCAGTGAATAACCTGAGAGATTATGTATCCCAGAATCCTCCAGTGGTGACATTTTTCCTGTGTCTGCTGGCTCTGGCTCTCTCTTTCATCTGCCTCAGTTCTTACGGCCACACTCACACCCTGCCTAACCCCGACATAGCAAAGGTTAGTACTCGTTTATCCAAACTCCTTGGGGAATGGAAGTTGTCTTGGAAAACAAAACACTAGCCACATGACACGCCAGACCAAATGTACATTAAAAATGTGAAGAAGCACTTATGAAATGCACCTGGCAGTCAAGCACAGCTTGAATCCATTTAGTTACACAAACAGCAGAAAACTTTCAGCCATGCTCTTTGGTAGACCGGTTAGGTCTGAGGTTAGTTAATTTACTTTTTAGCATGCATTCTTTTATTGTACAAACATGAGTACTAGTATGCAAGAGGAGCATAATGTTGCAGGTGTGACTGTATGCATGCATGTTTGTATGTCTTAAGATGACATTGATGTGCAAAGCATAAACTTTCATCTCCTTTTAGGACTGGAACCACCTCCTGTCATCCATATCGCAGTTCCATCTGTGTGTGAAAGCCAAAGCCAATGCCAGTTCCGTTGAGCTGGTCTCTCCCATCCCCTCCCCTCTGATGGAACAGGAAACAGCTGGAAAGCTCTCAGTTAATTCTACAGTGAGTCCTCTTCCTGTCACCCGCTTGCATCTGAAGGTTCCACTGGTTGTGACAGACATCTCAGCCAGTCACTCTCGGAAAGGCCTGGCTCTACACACCACGATGGAGGCCAATCAGCTAGGTCTTGCAGGTTGGTATTGCATGATGGCTTGCATAATGTTGAAATACTCGTAGTGGTTTGAAGTAGTATAGGAAGAGTGTTGTTAAACAAAGCACAAAATTGAATGATCCTTCATTAGTTTGTTTTACTCCCCAGGCAATGAGACTGTTAATGTGACTCTACATTTATTGACTCAACCAAATGATGCCTACACCTGCCTCACCATAAGTGCCCCGACTTACCTCCTACCCCTGAGCCTGTGAGTTTACACATGCATACACACTGGTGTGTACCTGTGTTTTATTTTATTTGTTTACTCTGCATGTGTAAGCCTCTTGGATTTAAATCACCAAGTTTCTAAGTACTAGAATCAAGACACAGCGGAGGCTGATTTAAAAATGTTTATATTTGTCGACACATTCAAGTCTTATGTGTGCTGTTCATGCACGTTATACTTGCATGTAGACGTCCTCCAGATTGTCCAGCAAATGAGAAAATCAATTCGCCTGTCCAAGTGGTGTTTCCGGAAACGTCTGCATCACAGAGCTGCTACAGTCTACAGTCCAAGCATGACCCCACACTCACAGTCATGTTAACACAGGTACAAAGTGACACAGAGGAAAAACATATTTACTCAGCCACGCTACAGATAACCTTTTTTACTCATTCACTTTCTACTTGTCCTTTTTATTCTCTAGGAGCAACAAGATGTGGCTGGGCGACATTTGTTGGAAGTCAGTGTGTTTCTGATAGGAGTGTGTTTGATACTTTGCTTATCTGCTAGTCTGACACACTCAGTGGCACGCCGCTACCATGGAAACGGACTGGATCTGCACAGTGTAACAGTTCACTCTTATTACCATGCATTACAGTTTTCATCTGCTTTTGTCTTTGTATGTATGACTACAATCACTTGTAGTCTGATTTTGGATAATGTCTCTAACCCAGAGTTTCATTAACTTAAATGTAAGACCTGTTCAATGCCAGTTAGTATGAAAGACCAATTTAACATTTGAAAAATTGTGAAAATGAAAACAACTGTAGACCTGTCAGAATATGGTCTGCATGACTGGATAGACCTCTAAAACTGAATTTCAACTCTATTTAACTGTATTCAAGACTATTTAAGACCTTGAGTTTAGATAATATAATTGAACATGTTTTCAGGACCTGCAGGCACCCTGTAACCTAGTGGATTATCGAGCTCAATCAGATTTAGAATACATTTATCTAATAATAATAATGGAGGGATTACAGCCTTGACTCACTGCCAGCAAGGTATGCTCTCATGATTATACTGAGGACTCATGATTATACAACAGGTTCTGTTTAGAGGGAGAAGACAGTAAAATAGATTCTATTTATGAAGTGCTTTTAAGTGTTTTACAGACAAGAAAGGGCGCAAATACAAATACAAAACAGGAATAAGCACATCAAAATAGTACGATAATACAAGTGTATGACTGTAGTCTACTTAAAAACATCTGATTATATTGACAGCTTACATACCACGACTTAGTCATTTAGTTTGCCACTAATGTCCATATAGATCAGTCTCATCTCAGCAAGTTGTGAAATGTGTAGAGATTATTTATCCTAACTTGGTTGTTCTCCTTTAATTGCAGGAACCTTTGATAGACTCCTGAACTTTTTTCACCCACTACATCCTGAAGACATCAATTAGTGGATGGAAGAGAAGAAGATTTATACTCTGAATAGGAGACTGAAATAATATCTGAAAAAATATGATGAGGGAGACTAGCCAGGCGAGAAACATGGTTGTGAGGGATGGAATACACCAAAACCTGACGTTTACCATTGATGTTTTAGATAGTTGTCTTCGTTTGGAACAAGAAAAATATAACAAAAAAATTTGTTTGAGGGTGGGGTTTAACTGTAAGTAGTTGCTCAGGGATCAGATTGCCTTTTTTTAATATGGCTTTAATGACTCTTCCAAGACATTTCTCTACTCTGGGAGTAGTATTATGATATAATTATGTTAACAGATTATTAATCAGTTTCTGTTTCTCAAAATTTTAACACCCAATGTTTTTGGGCGTTCCATGCTAGTGTGTCTTTTAGCTCTTTAATTTCCATACCTGAGGTTGGGAGGTCCTTGAAACCAGATGCATCTGTAAGTAATAAAGTACCAGAGCCTGGCCAAATTCCTAGAGAATAAGGGGGAAGAGCCATAAATGCCAGGTGCAGTACATTTGATATTCATATGCCTGTCTTTTGTCCTGTCAATTGCAATAACTTGGTGCATTGATCTTTCACCACCAAAAGTATGCAGAAGTCATCAGTATCAGAAGTCGAACATTCTGGTAAATGGTCATTTGCCTAGTAGTGCTGTTTTCTTAACATCTTGAATGAAACTACAAGAGCACTTCCACTTCCACCGCAGAAACAGATGGCTGCAGTGAAGAAGGCATCCTTTCCTCAAAGACCAGTCTTGTACTTGCAGCAGGAGGGAAACCTTAACGGTACAAAATGAATGGGGGGAAATTAATACTAGGTGCCATATGTTATTCGATTTTAACTGTGGCTGATGAATTAATGAATTTTACCTGCCACTTTTGCAGGCAAACCCCACCTATTTTATCTATTGATATTGGCTAGTCCTGGCAGCTGCCACAGCTACTCTGGCCTGTGGAAGAAAAGGTAGTTTTCTCCCTAAAAGTGGTGGTCGGAATGAAACCATGCATAGCTTGTGTCTAGGATTTGATTCACATACACCGTTGGTAATAATAAAATGAATGGTGGCAGTGAACTGTTTTTCATAAATCTGGAGTAAGTACGCTAACTTGGCTACTTAAATGTGCAGTGGAACCCTTGGGCCAGTGATGGCAGAGTTAGAGATGTATGCTCCTTTAGGTTATAGCCAGAAGGATAGACTATTGCTTAATATTTTTCTTTTATGTTTAACTTATTTTATCCCTTTTTAAAATGTGAACTTGTATGTATGAATATTTTTAATTTACACACATTTGTATTTATGTCATTAATAAATACATTCAAAAAGTGTTCATCTCTTTTCACAGCACTTAACCAACACAGGCTTATATGTTGTACTGGGGCATCAACAGCTAAACATGTTTTGGAAATCAGAGGTTCTGTAACAGTCTGACAAACTAGGTTTTACCTTTGGCTTTTCCTTGTACTAAAATCATTGTCCTCCAATCAGCGTAGGGAATACTCACATAATGCTCTCCTATAGGCTGTCTATCGAAAAATAGAGGCGGGCTTTCTCCTTCAGTTTATTGGCTTGTGTGAGCGAGACCAGGAGGAAAGTAACCAGCGTTGGACTGGTTTCTTCGCGGCCTGTGGCGGATTGTTCATGTTATCGGGAAAGGAAACCGTAACCATATTCCTCCTTGAACGGATTATTACACTAAAGCCACTCTGAAGTCGCCGTCCTTTTAAAGCGGTTTGCAAAGTTGGTATCAAAAAACGTTACATTATTCTACTGTCATTAGCTAGCTAGCTAACGTTACGTTGCCCCATAAACAGTCCACACAAGACGCTAAACTCTGTTAGCTAGGACGCTATTATATATCGATATTTATGTAGCCTAGACAGGAAAATGTGAAACATTAAATGACGTTTTATATACAGTGCTGTTTATGTAAACATGATTGGGCATTAGTCACCAACAACCTAGAATATAACGGCCTTATCTCGTGGGAAAAAATGAAAAAATATGAGTGTCTGATAAATCGATGCCAAAATGAGTCCTTTGGTCTGAACCAGAAAATTGTGTTGCTCTCAAGCAGGCCTCCCACGTGAGTTTCCTGAATTGGAGGGGGGCTTTTATTTAGAAGTGGGTGGTTACTAGTTCTCTAGGCCTTGTTAGTAACGGATCAGCCTTCTTTCAACTGCGCTGTTCTTCCACCCAGCAGTCAAATTATTATAGTTTACGTTAGATGATCTTATTCGGCAGGCAATTAATACAATTGGCATTGTCAATTTTATTGTCCAAGACCTGTTAAAGTTGTATCCCCCTCTGCTGTTTTTCAGCCCCTCAAGTAGTCAATTGTTGTGATTCTTTAGGATGACAGCTCTGGAGTAGAGCTTGGAGAGTTAAGAAGAGGCCAAAGAGAAGACCAGTAAAGGAACAGGAAGTAGTTGTGAGTGACTATGGCTTTCTCAAACTACAGTAGCCTGAACAGGGCTCAGCTCACTTTTGAGTACCTGCACACAAACTCGTAAGTACCATTTTGTTGCAAAACATGCTTATGAACTTAGCATTACACAGAATTTTGCTGACTAATACTATATACTAATAGACAATAGACATGCTTATTCACACAAACATTGTTGCTAGGCTGTTGTACATACTACAATTTGTGCACCCAAACAATAAACATTTCTTACATGTTTTTTGGACAAACCAAACTAGACCAAATTACACAGCAACCATCTCAATCCTGTTTTACAGACTTATGCATACAACCAGAATGATTTTGCCTAGGGTAGTACATGATCCCATTTAAACAAGTGATTATGTGATTTATGCTTCTAAAGTCTGCACACAGAGCATATTCCCTCTCAGGCTATGTGAGGATTGGCCACATGAGCTTGTGCAAATATAGTATATATTAACTAAACAGTTGCTCATCATGCATTCATGTAGTATGGTTTTGAATTCATGAGGATGTGTGTCAATTAAATATTTAGTGTTTCAAATTTAATGGGATCTTGTGAGCAGGGCTAAAAAGCAAATTATTAAAGATAAAATCCTGTGGTTCTCAACACCAGAATAAGTCTCCCATGAGGCACAGTTAAAGCCAGCTACCTTAGTGTCAGTGCCAACCCCAGAACTGAAGATGGGAGTGAAGTTCCTGGGCCTTACATTGCTATGAAGCAGAGCAGAATGTTTTTTCTTGGCTTACCCTGACTAAACTCCTCAGTCCATATTTGAATGCGTACCATTCAACTCCTTTGGAAACACAGAAGAAATCAGACCATGGGCTCAGTTCCAAAACCACTGGTAAGGCTATGCACAAGAGAGGTTTAACTGGAAGAGCATCAAATACCTCTGCAATACCTCTATCATGTAGTCAAAAGGAAGACAATTGCTATGTATAGGCTAAGTCAAAACAAATTTGTATGAGTAAGTGGGAACAAAGATGAGGCTCTAGCCACCTTCTGAATGACGTCTGAACCCGTTTTATTCCCTGCAACATTGAGCCTGTAGTATACTTAAGTCAATTCTCTCAAATGGCCATGGGGATGTGCAGGTGAACCGGGTCATAGACAGTTTAGGCATGGTGTGAAAATCAAAGAGATTTACAAACCGTTATCTAGCTAAGCTTTCAGTAGTTTGAAAATAGTTGTTTTTATTCCTTCCCTCATTTTAACATTCACTATGCATTAACACCCACACACCGACACATGGATTGCAGATCCTGTGTCTCCAATCACTAGATCCTCATTCTTCTGCCACATTGCACTGTCAGCTCAGAATTAATGCATTTTGCACATCAGGTTTTATGAATGAAAATGATGAGCTGTCTGTTTTCAGGACAACCCACGAGTTCTTATTTGGAGCCTTGGCGGAGCTTGTGGACAATTCCAGGTACCCATAATGATTTGAAACTGAGCCAAAGATTATTCACAAGTCATTCCTTTCTTGTTGTAAAGTAAAAACACAGTCTGACAATTGGTGGTGTATTTCTTTCACAGAGATGCCAATGCCACACGAATAGACATCTATACAGGTACATATCAGACTCTCTCACACCCAATTACACAGTGAAGTGCACACATTTACATCCTAACACATATTTCCCCTCACCTTCTTGCTTGGCTGACAGAAAAGAGACCAGAACTGCGGGGCGGCTACATGCTGTGTTTTCTTGATGATGGCATAGGAATGGACCCTAGTGAGTGCCACTCTGACATCATTAGAGACATTGCTTCAACCTAGTGATTAGTTCATAAGTAAAGGTGTTTCATGTTGGTCCATCATGCATGTTTCTTCAGGATTTACTTAGGGAGGATGTTGATAATGTAATACTTTTCTATCTCTCTCTCTGTTAGATGAGGCAACCCATGTGATTCAGTTTGGAAAGTCTAGTAAGCGGTCACCCGAGTCCACTCAGATTGGCCAATATGGAAATGGACTGAAATCGTAAGACCCTAGCTGAACTCCCAAGTGATTGGCACTGTGTGGATATACTTGTGTTTTAAGAATCTGCAGAAATAATTGAGACACGCATGTGTATTTTGCACGTGTGTGTTTCCGCAGGGGCTCCATGCGTATCGGGAAGGACTTCATCTTGTTCACTAAAAAGGGCAGCACGCTGACTTGCCTTTTCCTGTCAAGGACATTCCACGAAGAGGAGGGACTAGATGAGGTCAGAGTCAAGAGTTAGATGGAGCAGTAGACCAGAGGATGTCCTTTTTACAGATGCATTGGTTGCTCCTGATCTCTTTCATGATTGTGAATGAGTTTGCCATTGATGGGGTGCATCAAGCTGCACATTTTATTCCAAAGTCCACCGGGGCAGAGTTCATTTTAGCCCTAGTTCTTTTGAGACTTTTATGTTTATCCAAAACACATTGGAAGTCCTCTGCAGTTCAAAGATTCAGGCATCTGACATACTTTGGAGAGGGAGCCAAGTCTTTCTGGGACTCATCTGAGCATCTCAGACATCTGTGAACTTGTTCTTAGGTTGATTGATCCTCTGCCTTCAGGTGATAGTGCCCCTCCCCGCCTGGGATCTGAAGACCAAGGAGCCACTGACCTCTGACCCAGAGAAGTATGCCATAGAGACCGAGCTCATCTTCAAGTACTCTCCCTTTAAAAATGAACAGCAGCTGATGGAGCAATTCAACAAAATTGAAAGTAGCAGTGGTAAGTGTGTGTATGTGCACGCATGGACATTTTCACATGTATCACATGTATCTCCAAATCGGGAGATTCCTTTCCCTTCCTCGTTGAAGAGGTTAATGGCTACTATTACAAAATTATTGCTGACATGAAATTAAAACAGATGATGTGGTAAAAAAAAAAGTGCCATCTCATACAAAATAATGTTGATTGTGATGTTGGCTGTTTTTGTGTGAAAAGGTACCCTGGTGATCATCTATAATCTGAAGCTGATGGACAATAGAGAACCTGAGCTGGATGTAGAGACAGATCACCAGGACATAGTGATGGCTGGGACACCTGTCGAAGGAGTGTGAGTGCAGCTGTGTGTGTGTCTGCCCCAAATTACTACTTTAAACCTGTTAACTATGAGATCCCATATTGAGGGGATTCTTTTTGCTTAGCCTACTGGTGACTGTACTTATCAAACACTGTGTGTGTGACGATGGCCGCATCCCTTCCTCTCCCACAGGAAGCCAGAGAGGAGGTCGTTCCGAGCTTATGCAGCTGTGTTGTACATTGATCCACGCATGAGGATCTTCATCCAGGGACACAAAGTCAGGACCAAGAGACTGTCCTGCTGTCTTTATAAACCAAGGTAATACATTAACGTGCGCACACAAATATGTAACCGTAATGTAATACTGTCTCTACCTTATTCCAACAAACAGATTTCCAAGTGTGTTTCTGGTTTGTCAATAGGGTTTATAAATACTCGTCGACTCGTTTCAAAACTCGTGCTGAGCAGGAAGTGAAGAAGGCAGATCACCTGGCCAAGCTTGGTGAGTCCGTATAAACTGGTTATATCCATCCACGTTTTGCATCTGTTTTACTTTGCTTTGGCTGTCTCATTAGCCGACTTGAGGATTTTGTGTATATTTGTTTCAGCGGAGGAGAAAGCCCGTGAGTCGGAGAGTAAGCGCTTGGCCTTGGAGGCCAAATTAGGAGATGACCTCTCGAAAGAGTCACGGGTAATCCAAAGAGAATTCCTTGGTTAATTTGTTGATGTATTGCTGTCTGTCATAACAAAGTCTGGTGTTGAAATAGTTGTTGGTATCTGGCCAAGCTACTTTTTGGCTAAAAAACATAAACCTGACCCTTACCTTTAACCAAACCTTAATCTCCAGTAACTCAGGAACACATTCCTAAGCCAAAATTTATGTAGTGACAAAAATAAACTTTTACAAGCATTTTCACAATTTTCTGATTTTGATTTTGAATGTTCCTTTGCTTGTGGCTTAAGTGAAAAAGAACTAGGTCACTGATCTACCTGCGTCTGTCCTTCAGGCCATCCTGAGAAAGGCTCAGGAAGCAGCCATGATGCTTCGACGGGACGCTGAGATGAAAAAGAAAATCCAGGAAACCAAACAGAAGTATGAGTGACAAAACTGTAAAACTTTGTTTCTTTACACGATTAGTCTGGAAAATGAGCCATAAATGGTTCATTTTCACTCCTGTTTTCTTGTTGACCACATGAACGTTTGAATTTTGTCATTCATAGCATTGGCAGGGGTTTCCTCTGAAGACACAGGTTCCAAAGTTAACTTTGTGGCTCACCTGCCAAGAGTTGGTAAACTAAAAAAAAATCCCAAACAACAATAATTTTTACTGGCCCAAATAATTAATATACATTTTTCATAAAAGAACAATCAAAGACAGAAGACTGTATATAACTGTGGCCCAGTGTTACCGGCTAGCGTGGTAGGTGACCCATATTGCTTTATCTGCCAAAGATACATTTTTAGAGTTGTGTTCTTAACGTGTCATCAGCTAGTTGGATGGCTGCATTGCGCCAAAAGTCAAATGATTCAAAGTAAAACTTTTCCCAGTATGTTTTTCAGTTTCAGTTTTTTCACTTATTGCTGGAGGAAAAGGCTTTGCCGGCTGCCAAAATTTTCTCTATGCCAGAAAACCCCTCAGGATATAAACATAATTTATTTTCTCAAACAAAGAAAACAGTTGCTTGCATTGTGACAAGACACCAAAGCAAGAAGCTCCATTTTCTCTGTTTGGCTGTTTATTTGTCCTTCCAATCTCCCTTTCTCCCTCCTCAGAGCATTGAAGGAGCCCAAGGAGCTGAGCTTTATATTTGGGTTGAACATTGAACAGAGGGACCTAGATGGGATGTTTGTGTACAACTGCTCTCGTCTGATCAAGATGTATGAGAAGACAGGGCCTCAGCTGGAGGGAGGCATGTGAGTAACACACACAGACAGTCAAACACACATTTCTGAAGAATTCGCAAATGTCAACTGAATCAAAAAATATACGATTATGTGTTTTGTGCCTTTCAGGGCCTGTGGAGGTGTGGTGGGAGTAGTGGATGTCCCATATCTAGTACTAGAGCCTACGCACAACAAACAAGACTTTGCAGATGCTAAAGAGTATCGACATCTTCTGAAATCCATGGGGGAGCATCTAGCTCAGTACTGGAAGGACAGTAACATTGGTGAGCTTTTCTGTATGGCAATATTTCCACTGTTAATTGAGCAACAGCTGCCCCACGTGGCTAGAAAATGCACACTCAGGCCTTATTGTTTACCCAGAACAACCAGGTCAGCCACTATTTGATAAGTTCATATGTTTGTGTTCAAATCACTCAACTCCCCAATGCTTAATCACTAAAGATGGAGTACAATTTTGTGACGGCAATTTTATTTTTCACAAATGGCCACAAGCTTTGGGTAGTGACCGAAAGAATGGGATAGTGGCAGGCAGAAATGAGGATTCACTGAGGGTGGCTGGGCTCAGTGATTTGGAAGGACCTCGGAGAGGAGCCGGTTGGGGTGGTTTGGGTACCTAGTAAGGATGCCCCTTCTGTGCCTCCCTTTGGAGGTATACCAGGCACAATTGACGGGGAGGAAATCCAGGGGTAGACCCAGGACACCCTGGAGAGACTACATCTCCCAGCTGGCCTGGGGTATCTAGAGGAACTGCCACCGCATCAGTCACTCGGCTAAGCGGCATGGATGGTTGTTAAAAAGAACAGAATTGTTTGTTGCTGTATGCGCTAATGCGGTAGACTCAATAGTGTGTGTGTCTGTGTGTGTATCTGTGTGTGTGCGCTATGCAGCTCAGAAGGGCATAGTGAAATTCTGGGATGAGTTTGGCTACTTGTCTGCCAGCTGGTCTGCACCCCCCTCATCAGAGCAGAGATACAAGAGACGTCGCGCCATGGAGATACCACTTACCATACAGTGTGGTGAGTTACAGATCCACACACACAACACGCAATCGCACATAATCACCCCAACACACCCGACACCCACTCTGTTTCTGCCCTCTCTCCTTAGATAAGTGTTTAAAGTGGAGAACGCTGCCGTTCCAGATGGACGCGGTGGACAAACGTTACCCAGACAGCTGGGTGTGTCTGATGAACCCAGACAGCACCCAGGACAGGTACACACAACACAGTTCTGAAGGATTTGTCAAACTCTTTCTTCATGTCTGCAAAGTCACAATTCAGGATTTAGGATGGGTCGACTTATGTGTTGTCACGTACGCAAATTAATGTTTGTATAATGTGTATTTATTGTATGTTGTGTTTCAGGTGTGACGCCCATGAACAGAAACAGAACCTGCCATGTGGTGTCCTGAAGAAAGACAAACAGACAATTGAACACAAACAGAAAGAGCTCTCAGAGAAAATCAAACAGCAGCAGGAGAAACTTGAGTCCATGCAGGTACCTCTCTCTCTCTCTCTCCCCCTCTCTCTCTCCCTCTGCCTCTCCCTGTCTCTCGGTTTCTGTCTCTCTGTATGTGTGTGTCTGTCTGTTCTATGTACATAAGGGTGTATAAACAGTATTTCCTTCTCAGAAAACCAGTACTGTCAAAAGTGTGGCAGATGTAAAGAAGCTACCACTGGAGGTCAGCATGAGACCAACCACAGCGAGCTCCCCTCAGGTACACACACTCTGTACCACACTTATTATAGTATGTTCATTCCACACCTGGGACATTTTGCAAATATTTTTTCTAAATCGCTTCTTAAAACGCACTTCTATACAGTTTTTGATTTTGCCCACTTTAAATTGTAAACAGTTTTTATCTTGTTTATATAAATTTATAAATTGTTTTCTGTTCTACTCTACTCTATGT
>CABFOQ010026243.1:0-19263 GCA_900660455.1 Gephyroberyx darwinii | reverse complement strand
GTGGCCAGCCTGCCTACAGCCATGCAGCAGATCAGCACAGCGTTGAGTGCTACTCTACTCACAGAGCTTTTACCCGTCAAACTGCCATGTGAGCTGCCACTGTTCACGTTCCCCACATTCTGTTGGTCTGTCTGTATTATGGCATCATCAAAATCTTCAAAAGCAATTAATGGATGGACATCAGCCACTTTTGTATTTCTCTGTAAAATGATCTGGGATGTAGTCCGATTGCAAATCTTTACGGGGAGTCATCCATCCCACCACAATGGGGTAACTACTCTGCCAACTAGTACACAGTGAAATGTGCTTGGCTCGACAACAACAATACTACCCACAGCTTGGTCTTGGATGGGAGACGGCCCCACAATACATGTTCACTCACAGGCTGGAGTGTCACTGCTTTCTTTTGTCTAACTGTGCCCACTTTGTCAGGAACCCCCCCCAATATATGCCAGTTGGCCTCATTGGACTTGAACTGTTTGATAAGTGGCTTTAATATTTCTAGCCCCCTACTGACATCTAGTGGTGATACGTGATTGAAGGCAATTATGGAATATTTTCTGTATGATTCTGTGGCTCACCAGTCGATTCTTATCTCCGCTGGTTGTCAATGTAAGGGTTTGGTGTCTCTCTCTCTCTCTCTATTCAATTCAAAGGGGCTTTATTGGCACAGGAAACATGTTTACATTTCCAAGGCAAGTGTGAAATAAAAACAAAAAATGTACGTACAATCTCTCTCTCTGTGTGCTTGTCTCTCTCGCTGTCTGCTTGTTTGTGTGTGCCTGATCGTCTCTCTCGCTCTGTTTAGACACTAGACTGTAAAAGTTTAGACACAACTGACAAATATGTATATATAGACAGCCAGCGCCATCATCAATCAAGGTGTCTTATTTTGAAATTTGTTATATTTTGTAAATTGACCGGATGCTCTATGCCGTTCCTGTGTCTGACTTCCTGCCCAGCTTGACACGCTCGCGAAAAATAGACCAGACGCCGAAACGATCGCTGCAGGGCGCTGCCATTCGTCGCCATTCCCGGCGCTTCCGCAGCCGGTCTGAACGGTCACGTTGGTTAACACGGCCGCGAATGGCTGCGAAGCGCCGGCAGTTTGCTTTCGGCGCCCATGTTAACCAATGTAAACGTATGTTTTCCGTGCCAATAAAGCTCCAATTGAATTGAGAGACAGACACCAAACCCCTACATTGACAACCAGCGGAGATCAGAATCGCTCGGTGAACGGCGCAGAGAAATTCGCGGCTGGTGTGAACAACAAAACTCCGGCGCTTCGCGGCGCTTCCGCTTCCGGTCTGAACCCGGTGTAAGGAGGTTACGTATGGGCAATGCATTTTGGGGCATCTTTGCTGCATTGAGTAACGTCAGTCGCGTACTCAGAAACTCTTGCTAATGTAATATACATCCTGGCATTTCTACACATATGAAACATACTATATACTCATTTGACATCACAAATAATATGTTATGTGTGGGTAGTACCCGATTTCAAACAGGCACATCTCCTCATAAAACAAAAACAAAGCCAGGGTTTCAAAAATGAAAAGCGAGAAAGGAAACAGGAGAGAGAAAGTAGGATATTCTTTTAGTTTATCAAAGAAACAGGATTGGGGTTTAGAATTTAGATATGCTGGTCCACACTCCGGAGCAGAAGGTGGCGGTAATGCACATAATGCTGGTTGCCAACCCCCGTTTAAGTGGAAGTCTTTGGGATATTATTTCTCTCAGTCTACAATTAAAAAGAAGGAATTTATCTCTCGTAGCAGAAGAAGGGATAGAGTTAAACTAACACCGTATGTTAAAGGAAGATCGGTTTTGACAAATAAACCTCTCGATGGTATGTGATTATGGCGAAATAGATAAAATGAAGAAGAAAAGAGTATTCTGAAAAGAGGGGAAATGCAGTTGGGAGTTTTTCTTTGGTGGCGTGAAAATAAACCAGCATAGTATTATAAAGAAAGTGATACACTTTTTGGAAGTTACAAAAATGTACCCAAGAATTTAAATTTACAAACGAGTAAATTTGGCACCCAGCGGAGGGCGCCGTTGAACCGTCTAGTCTGCTGCAAACTAAAACAAGAAGAAGTCGTGAGGGAGGAAAGGACAGCCATCTTCGTGAGGTGGAATGCTTCAAAACAGAGGTAATATTTCAAATATTTACTGTTAATATAATCAGTAGACTGGTCAAACGGTTTACTCAGTTTCGATGATTTAAAGCTGTACATAAATGGAATGAAACTGCAGGCGCTACGCCATCGCAATAACGTTAACGACAGCTCGGTCATTTTACGTTAGCACGGCAAAGTTCGTCCACAATATGAAAACAGCGTTGAAATAGCGACTGTTGCCTTTTCGTGGTTTCTGGGAGTGAAAAGCATTCACTCGTCGCTACACTTCTAAAAGTGCATGCCATAGGCATTATTTTCCCGATTGTAAATGTAACTGGTCGGTTATGTGATGGTTATGCTATATCTTGCCGTGATACACGACCCTTTGGGTATCCGTTGTCGTATCGGTGGTTGCCTCCCCCGAAGAATCTTGTGCTGCTCCATTAAGATATCTCCCTGCGAAAGACGGAGACGTCTTCTAACGAAAATGTCACTTACCCAAACAGGTGTCTGTAGTCATTCACCTGTCTACTTTCACCACGGCGGCACGCGCTACATGTCATATTTACTAATAAAGTTTTAGACTTTGTTACAGACAAGTATACCCAAAATCTCCAACGTAATGAAATCAAAGATGGCCAACATACGCCTCGAATCACGCGCTGGTACTATCGGAATAAATAACAATTGTGCATAATTCTATCCTTTAGATGGCTATTGTATGACTATGGAAGGATTAGTTGAAACCAACAAGGTATGTTTAAACAAACAACATTTTATTATGACTGTTCAGTGTACTTAATTCAGTCATGCGGGAGTGTAAATTTAACTGTAGGGCATAATTTAAACAAAATATCAAAATGAACAGTTTATCTTTTTGGAAAAACTAGAAAAAAAGAGAAGAACGAGAGTGATTCTTTATTCTCAGTAGTGCATTCTTTCAACTAAATAACTAAAGTGCATATTTTCTGTAGAACAGAGGTCAAGTAATGATGAAAATGAATTATGGTGGGTGAAAAACTGAAAAACCTTGACCAGAATGGAGTCAATGCATCTCTCAAGCACATGTGTAGGTGATGGTTGGTGAGCCTTGGATTGTATTTAGTTTTAGTGATGCGGCTGTACGTGGCACCGAACATGGTCAAGGTGTGTATTGTAAGACCAGGAAAAAGTCTCAGGCACAATCTGTATCCAGAAAGTGACAGGGCACAAACTCCAACCTGCTCTCTTAATGCCCCAGTTGCTTGCAGATCCATCGGCTCCATCTGGAGAGATCCAGCATGAACCCACTTGAAAGTCTGTTTAGTGTCTTTGATGAGAAATGGTTTCTGAATTCTAATACTTAAAGCTTCCACTCAGCTTCTGCATGAAATCTAGTGTGGAGAAACATCTCCCTCCCTATATTTCATGTTGCACTGTTGGGAAGTGTACGCAGTCTCCCTGAAGATCAACCAGTTTCTTCTGGAAAGAAGAACAACAGCTGTTATCAAATCACGTGCTGAGTTCTTTCCCCGCAGCCTTAAATTGAGCTAATTAATATGTGATGTGTTTGCTTTGTTTACTTATGAAACTTAGAAAGGTTATGGGTCAGTGTAGCAGTATTGTAAACTTTACTCTCAAGGGTTTTACAATTCGGTGCATTTGCCATTACCCATTCCAGAGCATACGCCGATGGCTGCCTGGCGATGATGTGACACGTAGTCACATGACCTAGAATATGCCACATCTCCCTCATCCAGACATTTGTTTGAACAAAATAAAGCGTAACAATTTCACATCTAAGTAATCATTACAGGTATTATTTCAGTGAACATGCACTATTATTTCTGTTTCTACCAATGACTAGAGCAACTGCAAAACATTTGCTCAATCAGCCTCTGTATAGCTTTTGCAGGGTCTGTGTCTGTTTTTGATTAGCTGTTTGACTATTTTAACTCCATTTTCAGCAAGCCCATTAGTAGTTAGTAGAGTGGACTTGAAGTAACATGCTTGAATCCATATTCCTTAGCAAATTCTGTAAAGGCTTGGCAAGCGAATTGATGTCCCTTCGTACTGTATCAGGTATTCCGTGGTGGTGGACGGATTTGATGCAAGTCATCACTGTGTTGGCGGTGGCGTCCTTTAGCAATGCCATTTCTGGGCAATGAGAGTAATAGTCCATTAGTAGATAAGATAAAGATAAACAGGTTCATTAATGAACTTTAATCGTCACATACACTTACATGCAGTGAAATTTGTCTTCTGCACATTCCTGATTAGATACACACACAACACACACAATGAATACATGAAATTTCTCACAGGTATATGAGAGGGCCAGTGCCTCTTTCTCTATCTGGGAGTAGTTACATTCTGCTGATGTAAGAGCTCTGGAGGCATAGGCCACTGATCGCCCTCGGTTACCGTATTGTTGTAATATCACTGCTCCTAGGCCTGTTTTAGAGGCATCTGCTGATATCTTAGTTTTGCATTTTTCAGGTGCTTGAGCTCCTCAAACTCTTTGTTGCGATTACGTTTTTGTGTGTTATTTGGGCCTCATTCACAAATGTTTTTGTAAATTATTCGTAAATCTGTCGTATTTATGTGTGTACTAAAACACGAATGTGGGATTCATGAAACATGCGGGACAATTCGTACTAAAGTTATACGATCAAATCTGATTGTACGCACGTTTAGTGAATGAGGCCCATTGTCTTTGGATCCTGTTTAATAATGAATGCGCTCAAGGTTTTCAACTGTGTGTTTTATATGTTTGAGGTGTTTAGCTCAGATTAAAGTCTTCCTCTCATGCTTGCATGCTTGTTAATTACAAGATTTAGTGACGTGTCCATGAACATGCTTGGAGCACTTGGCAGAATACACAGTTCACTACAGTTTTTACCTCTGCTCTGTGTCACTTTTCAGATGCCAAGACATTGCTCAGCAGGCGGCTGCAAATCTCGGGACAATCGTGAAACTCGCAGTGCTGGTATCACCTTTCACAAGTGAGAATATTTGCCCACTACATTGTCACTTGTGGAACATAAGCTAGGTTCATATGCATCTAGGTTTTTAAAGACTTCACTGCAATACCAATAGTAATTATCTAAAAATTCAATGTTGCTGCAATGACACGTCAAACAAAAAATAGGAAGTAATTTTACAGAACAAACACTGTACTTTATTTTAACAAGTTGTATTACCACATTGACCACTTTACAGCAACTTCTGCACAGGGGTTTTATTTGGGTGTCCGTCTTTGTCAGCTCTCCTGGTACCATTTGAGGTGGACTGGGATCCAGTTCAAGACTGTGTGACACCGTTAGATAGATAGATGGATACTTTATTGATCCCTGGGGGGAAATTCTGGGGTTGCAATAGCATAACAGTATCAACAAGAATGTGCAAGATACAAAAAACAAAGGCCTAAAAAACTAAATACTAAAAAGAAAAACTACTTATAAATAAGCAAAGCGAATGAATGGTAATTTGTAATGGTATGGTAATGAGTGAATGAATGTGAAAGGGGAATGAGAGTGGCTAAAGTGTCTAAAGTGCAGGGCAATGAATGAATGTGAAAGGGAAGGAATAAAGTGGATGAAATGCAGGATGCTAGGTGATAAGTGGTGAGGTCTGTGGTGAGGAGCTGTAGGGGGGGGGGGCGATGGCTGCTGGCAGGAAGTCTTTCCTGCAGCGCTCTGTCGCACTGTGGAGGGATCGGTCTATGGCTGAATAGGCTCCGCTGCTTCATAACCATGTCATGGAGGAGGTGGGAGACATTATCCATGATGTCCAGCAGTTTGGCCAGCATCCTTCTCTCTGCCACCTCCTCCAGGGTGTCCAGGTTAATGCCCACAACAGAGTCAGCCTTCCTAATCAGTTTGTTCAGCCTGTTGGTATCCTTGGCCCTGGTGTTAGCGCCCCAACACACCACTGCAAAGAAGATGACACTGGCCACAACTGACTGGTAGAACATATGCAGCAGAGAACTGCATATGTTGAAGAACCCGAGCCTCCTCAGGAAGTAGAGTCGGCTCTGGCCCTTCTTGTACAGGGCCTTGTTGTTGATGGCCCATTCCAGCTTGTTGAACTTGTCCAGGTGAACTCCCAGGTACTTATAGGACCCAATTGTCTCTACATCCATCCCCTGGATGGAGACCTCATCTCCTTTGTTTTGGTGACGTTGAGCTGTAGGTGGTTCTGCTGACATCACACCACAAAGTCCTCCACCAGGCCTCTACACTCCTCCTCCTGCCCCCCCCTGATGCACCCCACGATTGCAGTTGTTTGATGTTTTCAGGGGCCTGTCTCATGAAGGATTTGTGATAACTGGCTACAGAAAACCAAACTAAATCTTTTCAGCATCCAAAGTATGGCTGCTATGTATACTCTGCTCCGCCATTGCATGTGTCCCTGCATGTAAAGTGAGCCCCCCAGTTGTGCCACAGGTGCCAGAGCGATGCTGCTGATTCCGGGGAAGCCAGAGTAGGAAAATGGTTAATTCAGTAGTATCCCCTTGTATAGTTATTTTTATTACTTATCTCATGCATTTATTCATAACAGCTTTTGTAAAAAAAATTTGCAATAATTTTTATTCAAAAATTCACATGGTCCTTTAGGAATGGTGATGTAATTGTTCCAGAGTTGATTGGTGCAGGGGCGGGCTTTTATACATTTTGGATCTCATAGCCGGAACATAATCTACTCCGGAGCAGGTTAGGTGTGCATCCTTAGTTACCATGGCCATATACCCCGCTTAAAAATGAGCTAACCCACTCATCTTGCTTTGTGCGACAGGCCCCAGCTGTTTGACTGCTGCAGTTCACTGTCAAGAGCCAAACCTCCAAACCAACTTCTTTTAACTATTCCAATCTACACATATACGCCATCTAGAAGCAATATTGAAGTGGGAATTCAGCTTGCAGAACACATTCAGTATTGAATTCAGTTGTCTGTAATGGTATTAAATTGGCATTGGAATTTCTGTTTTATTGTGACAATGCTATTACAGGAAGCAATTTTTTGACATGAATAATTTGTCAATATTGTGACCAGATTACCAAAGGGAACAACTCGGAGGAACCTATGGATCACCAATTCCCATCGCGCGGACATGTGGGATCCCCAGACTGACTTTGTCTACTTCTGTTCTAAACACTTCACCCCAGAAAGCTTTGAACTCACTGGATGCAGGTCTGTAGTGCCATCAGTAGAAATTAGAATTTACATTTGTCATTAATTGTTTAACTCACATTTGTCTCTCATTGACTATTAATGCAAAATATGGACCTACAATATAACTATATTTGACGCTATCCTTTCATAGTGGGATCCGAAGACTGAGGGAAGATGCATTTCCAACAGTATTTGAATCCTCTCTGGAGCCCAAACGCAAAGGACCAGGGAGGCCTCGAAAACAAGAAGACATTCGAGTCAGGTATTCTAAATCTGATATTACCACTCGCCAAACACAAAATATCTTTGTTGGATGAATCAAAAAGGCCAGTAACTTTTTTCACAAGTAGAAGAATTATACATCAATGTATTTACACTTCCTGACATTGATTTTTATGAGAAGAACACCAGACATAATATGACTATCTTATAAGAAGGATTGTTTAACAAAACGAATTGTATAGCAGTAATTCATTTAATATGCCTTAGCACAAAACAAGCCACAGTGATGGTCAGTTCAGATGTTCAAGGTTTGGATAAGCAAGTTTCTACTGTAATCTGTTTGTGTGTCTCTGGATGCCTGTGTGTTACAGCACGTTTGTTTTTTTAGGAAGACTCCCTACTCAGAACCAGCTGACCGAGAAAGCATTCAAGAAGAGACTGAGGAGGCTGAAAATAAAGATGGAGAAATTATTGAAAAATCAATTCCAACAGATCGAGGAGAGCATGAACCAGATGTGGAGACTAGTGTAAATATACCTGCCTCTTCCCAAGTTACCTCAGAGGCCGAAAAGCTTTCCCAGCAGGAATGTTGTCGTCCACCGGTCTCTCGTCCCCATTCCCCATCACGTTACATGCGGCGCCTGCCCCCTCCTCCGGGATTCTATTTGCCAAAGGAGCACAGCTATGCTCAGCTCTGCCCCCTATTGTGGAGGACACGTTATGACCAGGCTATCGGCTGCTTGGAGAAGGCCTTGCGACAGCTACACGCGGCCAGGCGGCGGGAGAGCCGACTACGGAGCACCCTCTTGCGGCTCCGTGAGAAACGCTTGAAGCACACTCTGCTTATCCCACGAGATGGATCCAAAAGCAGGGGAAATTGGATGCCAGGTGTGGAGAATGGGCAGTGCAGAGGAGGTGCAGATCGAACAGCTAGAAGTTCTTGCCTGGTTAACCAGGAGGAGAGCGAAATGGATGTAAAGGCTGAGGACATGGGGCTATTTGAAGACAGATCTGTGGAACAAATGGATTGGGGTGGTCGTTTTGCCACAACAGACATCAACAGTTGGTCTGAGGAGGAGGGGGTATATTGCTTTTACTGTGGAAGAGGTCGAGAATACGATGGAGGTAGAGTAGCAAGCAGAGTTTCAAAGACTAGGAAAGAAGGACAGCCCCTAGTGCATGATGGCTCATTGATGTCTCATGTGAATGAGAGGAGTGAAGAGGGTGGCAAATGGCTACAGCTTCTGAAACAGTTTAAGGGTCAAAAGAAAGTAGTTCTGGCTAGTGAAGCAGAAGGATCACAGGAAGGTTTTGAAAGCTACCATGATTCTTGTGGTGTGGCTGAAAATGCTGAAGACCTGCAGATAGTCGTGCTGGAAAGACCACTTCGGAAAGGTTTAGAAACTACTTTAAATCTTAACTGCAACTCAAACTTACCCATTCCCCCAGCCCTGCTGCATACCCAAGGCCAAGGTGGCCTCCAGCAAATGACCTCTGCAGAACTGTCACTGCATGATACTCATGCTCAGTGTCTGCAGTCTGGCCAAAGGGCTCAGCAACTGGTCCTCACAGACTTGTGTGTAGGGGAGGCTGAACTCACTGGTCAGGAGCATCACGAGGAACTGCAGCAGCAGATGTTTTGGATACAGGACAGTGGTGATGGACAGGTACTTCTAGTGCCTGTCCCTTCTGAAGATGGGTTACAGAGTGTAGTCAGGATGGAGGGAGTGGCTGAAGATGTACAAACCATATTGGTGTCAGAAGTGGATTTTAAAAGAGATTTTGGACACATAACTGGGGACAATGGAGACCAATGCATAGGGAATATGTCCAGAGAACTCAGAGTTGAAATGGTTTCTGATGATGGGCATGGTGGACAGCAGTCTAATATGATCAGTACACCTATGGGAATTAGAGAAGATGTGAGGGAGAAACTCAAAGAACACGTAGAGGGATTTCACCTCCAGCTGAGCAATGAGTTTATTAACTGATAATATGATATGGCTTCAGCACAACAACAGTACTGTTATTCCTGAAAAGTAACATTGATCAGTTTAACATTGTATTTTTGTTGCCCCAGATTAAATATTTTTTACTATATGTATAATTTCTACAATTTTCATGTTATCAGAATCGAGTATATGTTGTATAGAAATAAATGCTTATTTCAGAAGGCCATCGGAACAGATCCCATCCCTAAACAAGCAGCTCAGCAAGGACAATCAACACTCTAGACATAGAAATATTGTAGACAGTGGGCCAACTGGGAAAATGTTAAGAGGATAAGAATTGCAGAATATACACTGAATATACACTGGTGACTAGTAGTTCTCTTACCGACCTATGTTGAATGCACTTATTGTACGTCGCTTTGGATAAAAGCGTCCGCTAAATGACTGTAATGTAATGTAATAAGGGTATCTAGGTTTAGCACAACATGTCCTAACCAAAACCTCAACAAGTGGGTACAGATCAGATACAGCAATGTTTAGGGTTCTAAGTGCAATCTTAAATGCAGAGGCTCTGGCTGAAGTTGAGGCCCCCGAGTTGGCAAATCCATCTCAAGACTTAGAGAACTGTTATTTTTGGAAATAAATGTCATTATAGTCAGCTGTCCCATATGCCTATAGTAGTTGGAAAACTGCAGTTTCTGAACTGCTGAGCGGGGTTGTTCCTTGCCAGAAGGCTCATTGGTCTCTAGGGTGGTGATTGAACAAAAATCATTTTTTGGAAAACTTGAAATAAATGGAAGAAAGTAAAGCAACCATGTAAAACAAATGTATTACAGGGGAATTTGGCTACAGTGAGATGCTGAGATGGAGATTGCAGCTACTGATCAAAGCAGTTAAGTGCTAGCAATGCTTTGTTAAAACATAATTTTCAAACTGCTACCATGCCAAGCCTTTACTAAGCAGCCACAGCTATTAGTAATACTGCATGTGCTATACTAAGGAGCCACAGTAATTACATTCATTCATACATTCAGCTGAAACCGAGAGTCCAGAGGACACTAAACCAAAGAAACAGCGGCAAAACTAGTCACCACTGGACTGGCTTTTCCAACGCACAGAGCACCGAGACCCTCTAGGAGTGAAGCTTTACTCCGACTTGGCTTTTTTCCTCCTGGACACGTGAGCAATACCATTCTCTTCCATATTATATGTATGTGTTTAAAATTTATAAAATTTATGATCAAGGAAAACAATGTAATGTAACAAGGTAAGTCACTATTCACTAACACAAATCTGTTTGAACCCTGCGTGCAAACGTTTTAAGTAAAATTTGGGGATTTATCGATGCATTCTTTTTTGAATTTGTTCTTAGTACAAACCAATTTAGAACTTCCTCATGGTCCACTCGTATGTAAACAAAAAAAAATCTAAAGGCCCCAGAGAACTACTGGAACTACTCATTGGAAAATGAAAGCAGCCCAAAAACCACTTGGAATGTCTGCAATGCCCCAGTGGGCTTCAATTGATGAATGATATCTCATGGCCTTTTATAGTGCTATGATTCCAGAGATCCAGCATTTTTAATTAACGTATTTTGAGTGCCAAGTTAAAGATTCCGAGCCTTCCATAAAACGCTGCTCAGTCTTCTCTAAATTTTCTTTGTGCCTGACTAAGCGTTGTTTAAATAAATACATACTGGGAGCAATAGTGTGCAAGTCACTATGTTCTTTATGTTGAATGCTTGTTTTGGACCACCTGAACCTGTTACGTCTTCTCTGACACGCCCCCACTTGCTGAACAAAACTACTCTCGTGCCCAGAAGCTGCTGCTTCCATTCCTTGGTTATTGTGACTGCTCTACAAGTGTTGTGCCTACTGCTGTGTAAACATTAATCCTCTCCTTGCAATAATCCAATAATGTCTATGGCAAATTAAAACAAATGATTGGAAGTATTGGTAACATCTGTATCTTGCTAATCAGCCACAGTACTGCTTGTAAAGATGTGTCAGTCAGAAATCCATTGTGTAGCTGTCTGCATGTCATTCCCTTGGTGCCTTAAAAACATATAAGGCAAGACAAGCGTCCGTTTTGAGCTGACACCGATCAGCAAGAGCATTGTACTACGTTGCTGTCGAGGTTCTTGTTTGCTATGTAGAGAGCAACGTCAGCAGAGCGTGAGATCCAGAGGAAACCTGTTACAAACTAGGAAGGAAAAAGGGCTGGAGGAAACCTTTTTAAAATTCATATCTCTGAGAACAAGCTAGGAATTTTAGCAAAATGTCTGTAATGTTTTAAACTCATTATGGTCATATTCTACCTCAGCTATTTTCTAATCTCCCACCCTCTCACTCCTCTCTTTTCAGCTTGTTTTCAAGACTGGCTCCAAAAGAAGAACCTCCCTGAGACTGAAGTGAGGGGTCAGGGCTTCCAGGGTAGGGCACTACATTTCACAGAAAATGCAGAATCTGAACCGGGGCAAAAAAAATTTAAGCATTTTTTAAATGCTTAAAAAAATGTAAAATGTAGAATACAATTTTCTGACTTTGTTTCATTATTTGTTCCATTGTACAATATCTACATTTTTAAAAACTGATTCTCTCACTACATGGACCAGAGTGAAGAAAGAAAAAATAAAATTCATGTAATTTTTAAAATTTAGTTAATTGATTTGATTTATTGATTTAAGGTCAATAAATGTTTTGAAACAGTTAACTTCTGTGTTTTTATTGATTATAGGTCTTCCTAAAAATTCAGTGAAAGCTTCATCAGCAAACATAAGCAAGTATTGGTGAAAGGGTTTTAAAAGAGAGTGACCTGTTAGCCATGTACATTCCACTTGATTTTTAATTATGCAAGTATTTAAGTATATAATTCCAAAGCATAAAAATCCATAAATAAATGGATATGGATGGAATAAACGGATTCCCAACACACCCATAATTAGCCTAGTTAGAATATATATGTCCATCGTTGTTATTTTAGTTTTGAGAAGAAGTGGTGAAATCATTGCTGAAGAGTGTGAAGAAGAAGTTGAAGTAATGGTTGGAGAAATTGAAAAAAAAAGTATAATTGGGAGGCCTTAGCTCTGGCATTACAAACAAGATCAAATGTAATGAATGACAAAAGGTAGGGGTTATTGGCAGGAAGTGTTGTTAGTTCAGAACATGAGGTTAAGAAGTGGTGTGACTTTAAGAAACACAATTACTGTGCAAATGAATGAAAATAGGGGGGGAAATTGTACGCTTTTATGATTTGATTGGTTACAACTGATCTGTAGCCTCTCCAGTTAGTTTTATATGGAAAGGAAATGCAAATAAAGAAGAGATATCTCTGAACCTGCGTAATGCTATGACTCGATGCTGAATATATTACACTAATGCTGACTTGTATGTTGGATTTATAAACGTTGGAATGTATACACTACTTTCATACTTTCTTTAATACAAACACACACAAATGTACATACACACATTTGAATTTAAAACAATCGCCCATGTAAATCATGCAAAGCAAGGATGGGCAACCATGGACCATGGAGGTCCAATAGTCTGCATCCATGCACCATGTATTTTTTAAACTTAATCTTTAAGCCCCATGCTCATTCTCAGCCCCATCCTGCTTCATATTCATACATATAAATTCATATTCATACAGTTCGACCTTCCAGGCACAGGCCTACTAGACTACCCTCCCTAGTTGTGAACCACAAGATTTTTTAGGGCAGGGATGTCAAACCATATGCCACGGAGGGCCGAGAGTATGCATGTGTTCCTTCCAACCAAAGACTACAGCAGTCAATGGTTTGACACCCCTGCTTTAGGCCCTGTTTATACCTGGCATTAACATGCGTCTTGGGTGATCCGACCGCAAGTCAACACCTCTAAGTACAGATGAACGCACCCAAGACGCATTGAGGACGCATTGAGAACTGATCGCTCAGACCACATTCGGAGGTGGTCTGGGCCACATATGGCCACGTTCTTTTAGCAGTGTAAATGCGAATGTGTCCTGGGCCACATTGAAGGACCGTCTACTCAACTGACGTCCTCTGTAAGCGGTACGGCTGTCAAAATTGGCCAGAACTTACGTTCGATTATTCCTTTTGAAAAAACACAAGTTCGAACTATTCCAATATCTATGTTTGCGCATTATTTCCATAAGAGGGCAAACCAATACAACGAGAGATAACTACTTGCATATAGCTATTTATTTCAACATAAACATGTCTTTTAAAAGATCGACATACCTACACATTACAAAATAAACTAATAATGTCCTATACTGTAAAACTTAATTTAAAGACCGTAGATCCATCCATCCATCCATCCATCTCTCTCACTCTCTCTCTGCCGTGGTTGGTGCTAGAGTGAGAACTGAGAACGCGCTGTCTGTTGGAGCGAGATGAAATGAATGATTGGTAATTGATATGTTATTAGGCTAACTGTAGCTGTATGTGTCATAATGTACGTGTTTATTTGCATGTAGAGCGGGGAAGTGAGATCCGATCACAAGTCGAGACGCATTCTAATGCCAGGTGTGAACTGACGTACTTAGAGCTGTCCACTTGTGATCGGATCAACTAAGACGCATGTTAATGCCAGGTATGTGCTCTGTCACATGGCTAGTGATCTAGTTGAAGCGAACTGTGACTCGACGGGCGGAAGGACCCTGGGGGGCTGCATGTTCTTACGGCGCTGATTGTTGTTGTGATGAGAGGCCGACTGGTTCCCAGTACAACCAGTACACTATACACTATAACCACTTCGGACCCACACTCTAGTTTCCTGGCACTTATGAATCCAACCAGGTTGTGAGACAGGTAAGTTATGTATTCAGACGTGCAACTTTTCATCACAAGTTTCACTTTGCTATTTCGAGGTGTCAAAGCTAACTTCAGGCTAACTTACTTAGGCTATGAATCACCCAGCCAGCCCTCTTCAAAACCCTCGTAGTTCCATAAAACCAAGTTGGGTGTCGACTTTAAACGTTTGTAAAACACCACAGCTGTGCTTTTTCTTGGGGGATATTTTACATTAAAGCCAGATATGTCTTAAAAACGTAAGAAAGCCGTGAGGATAAGCAGACCTGCCGTCTGTCCGGGTCAGTTGACAGTAGTTCAACTGTAATGTCGAGCAGTTTGTCCTTGACTTTAATTGACAGGGAAATGCTCTGCAAGTTGGATAAACCAGACTAGTAAGTAGTTATGATTTCTAAATTGTTGTTTGCGTTGGATAATAAGCAAACACGAGTATTCATTATAAAGTTTGCTTCAAAAACCAATGAACCGAAACAATTTTAATCTCTTTCGCTGGTATGGAAATATTTTAATCTGGTCAAACGCTGAACCCTTAGTATATGAGGGCGCGTGACCAGTGATTTTGCTTCATTAAAACCAGGGAAAGCTACACATTCATGATTAAGATATTAAACAGCAAACCGAAGCCTGAAACAACAACCCGACCTAACTCACTTTACACACCATTTAATATGCAAAATAGAGTTGACCACCTTTACAGGCTAGCATAATTTCGTATTATGCAAATTCATAGTACACGTCATAGCCACACTGAAATTGCGTCCAAATGCAGGTCAATTTTACTATTTCAATCTGCAATAATCGATTCAAAATTGACCCTCTCACTAGTGACTGTCACAGCATAGATCAGGAATGAAACAATTTCTTGAACCTGTGGCTTTGACTGATTGTGTGGTTCACTTTAGAGGTCCCATTAATGTGAATGATATACAGTATACCAACTAACTGCTAACTATAAAGGGATATTATAACCAACATTATGATCAACACTATGTACAGTATTATTGTGTTGTATTTTGTGGTGTTGCTGCTTTATTTTGTTAACCAGTTTAACACATTGCCTTGTTTCGGTGACCAGTTTCACATATTGTCTTGTTTTAGTGAACAATTTGACACATTGCCATGTTACAATGACCAGTTTGATACATTGCCTTGTTTTGGTGACCAGGTTCATATATTGCCTTGTTTTGGTGACCAGAGGGGTGTTCCACAAAGCGAGCTTACCACTTATCCAGGCTTATTTCACTTAGTCTGGCTCATTTTCAGGTTTATTTGGTTCCACAAAGCAAGCTCAGCATAGTTCAAGCTGAGTTGCTGTGGCAATTTATGCTTCGAAACTAGGGGCAGGCTAGTTTTGAAGCATAATAAACATAATACAAATACAAAATAATAATACAAAAACATAATACAAATAATGATTACCAATTAACATTGAGCATCCAACAATTCACCTGCAAGAATTCACTGCTATACACATTATCGCTACAAGAGAGCACTCCAAGACCACAAATGGCAAGACAGATAGTCATACAGGACCGTAGATGTAGAAAGGAAGCCAGCTGGAATATCAATGTCATTGTTGGAGATTGCGTGATGCATTAAATGACTAAACATAATACCGACTGTAATGTAAACATGACTTATGACCAATGAATAAACACTCGGTAACAGACTATTAATTACAAGCCACGGCCAGCACGACCGCTCCAAATGGCAACAAACAACACACACATGAGCCAGCTGAATGGGTTGAATTACTGGCTTAGTAAAACATGACATACGTTGATATTGTAGTGTAACACTTCTTAGGTACTCACTGTTCAATTGACGCACCCCAACAAGGGAAAATGGCGCAACAATAAAGAACGAAATCAGACTGTCCATCTAAACTTGTCAACACTCGAACGTTAGTTATTAATCTAACAAGTGGGATAAACCATTAGCCTATCATGGGGGTAGAACAGACCAAATAGGATTGGCCTTTTTAACACCTATAAAGTATATAAAATACATATTACACCCCAACTCTTGGTGGGTTTTGAAAGTACCCCAGAAAACCACAACCCGTGTCTCTGAGGTTTAACCAGAGACTCTGTTTAAAACAAACCGCAAAGCTGCTGTTTCTAACATGCTAAGGGTTGGAACTGTAAACCGATTTAACGTAGATCGGCGTTGGCCATTCTAGTGTTAACAGGTTAACTAGATTATATATCTATGCCGCTAGTTAGCGAATTAATTTATGAACTGTACATACCTGAGATCCTGCATTGGACGCATTGGGCCTCGAACCACCACTGCTCTTCACCTCTTCATCATCTTCTTCTGTTTTCTCTTCCTCTCTCCAACACGCCCACTCCTCTAACCCCACTCCCACGTCAAAAAGAGGCCACAAAGTTTTGAAAAAGCAAGAGAAGTTTTGTAAAAGCAAAAAAGATTTGTAAGCGCAAAAAAAAGTTTGTAAATGTAAAAAAAGTATTGTAAACGCAAAAAAGTGATAATTTTCAATAATTAAGTAATAGTTTATATTTTTTTTGTTTACAATACTTCACTTATGTTTACAATACTTCACTTATGTTTACAATGCTTTCTGGCCTTGTGTTGACTCCATAGCCATCAACATGCAAAGGGAACAGCATCCCCCGAAGAGCCTTCATCCTCCGGCTGGTCAATGAGCTGAGAGAAGACCACATGCGCATCTGACCGCCCATGTTCCAAGAGATCCACACCAGCAGCAGCCAGCAAAACGGAGGCAATGCCAAGTAATAATAATAATAATAAAAAATAGCCACTGCTAACAGAACAAGACCCTAATCGCATGTGAAGGATGCAAGTGAACTGAAGAGCTTTTGCCCCGACTGCAGTGCGTAAATTAAATTAGGCAACGGCCTATTTGACCTCAGGTTTGTTCAAAATAACCCAATGTTTTCCTCTATTTCATTTCCCCAAAATATGCCAAATTATGCTGTGATTATATGTTAGTTATATTGCTAATAATAATCATTATTAATTAATTATAATTAAAATTAGCCAAATTATTTATTATTTTGTTTACTCTGTCATCTACATGATTATTATTGTGTTTGTCTATTTTCTAATGTTTATTTATTATTATTATTATTATTATTATTATTATTATTCATTTAATGTTCTTTTTTTCTGAATATTATGTGATTTTTATTATGTGCTATTTTGTATCTGGACACTGACTCCTGTAGCCAATAAATGTTTTCATTTTGTTTATTGTGTCATGTCTGTATTGAAATACATATCCTCATAGTTGTTCTATCTAATAGAATAGTGTAAAATATTCTATTTTAGCATTGTCAATACTGTGAACTGTTCAGCTTTGGCCAGTGCCATGAAAGGCTGCTGTGCACAGTGAAAGCAGCCTAGAGAAAAGCCGTGAGATCCAGTCTGCTTCACGTTGTAGCCAACCTAAAACGCCTGAAAACCCTCCTGGCCCTTATATGGTAATAATGCGGTATATGGACATAATGCGGTCAATCTGACCGCAAGTGCGGTCATAGGTGTAACAGCTCAGAAATCGTTTGCCTTTTTTATTTAGAACCTGCAAACCTTGTGAAAATAAAATTAACACATATTTAGGAAAAGTCATTGACTGGGGGCCTCATACTTTTTATTTGAACAGATATTTGCAACAGAAAAACCCAACCGTCTTGGCAGTCCTAGTGTTAAGCATAGTAGCACCATCATAAGTGTAATGCCTACGCCCTGTCACCAGCATTATACGCACACTCACTGTTCTCTTCTCTCACCAATATTTCCTTTCATTAAAGTCATGTGATTAACCAATTTTAATTTAGTTATCATTAGTTATTAGTCATTATTTTGTTTCTGGCTGGTGTCATTGTGCTGCATTTTGAGGCTAGCTAGCATCTAGACTGGTTAGCATGGTTAGCATTACTTTACTAGCTAACAGTAGCAAGCTAGCAGTTTTGGCCTTACTTTATCCAGCACATTAGCCAGTTGTTGAGTTAAGCATTTTTCCATGTTATGTAAACTATTACAACAAGACTTCATTAAACTAGTTATGCTTGCAAGTTAGCTATGTTAACGTTTTCCATCTCCAAAGTTCACATAATTAATTAGTTATTGCAGATTTTAACTTTTTTTTTACCTCCTTGGTGCGTAAAGTCCTACAGTTTTAATGATACATACATGTGTCATCAAAATATGCATAATTAAGTGTGCTATGTCTTTAAATGATAGTTGTGAATTATGTATTTAGTTCTCTCCATAAACAACAATGTATTTTGTACTCTCCATAGACATTAACACTAGAACCGCCACAGCGGTCTCACAGACCGTTTGGGTTTTTCTTTTACAAATATCTCTGTTCATATAAAGAGTATGAGTGCCCCAGTCCATGACTTTTCCTAAAAAGTGTTAACTTTATTTTCACAAAGTTTGCAGGTTCTAAATCAAAAGACAAAAGATTTCTGAGCATTTATACCTAGAACCGCCATGGATTGACCGCATTATGTCCATATACCACATTACTACCATATAAGGCAATTTCCTCCATTTTGGCGGGGGTTTTCACGAGTTTTAGGTTGCTTAGCAATATTTATTGTTTTTCTTCAATAATTCCCTTTGTTCATAGTGTAAAATCTCAATCCAAAACACAGAGCAGTAGTCTATTTGAGTTGCGTCAGGATTATCTTGCCTGCTATTTGACGATCAAGAGGACGAAGATGAAGAGAGCAAACCAAAGACTAAATGTAGAAGAGGCTTTGGCATTGTTTCATGAACTGGGTGAAGGGGAATCTAATGTTGGAGAAGTCTGAGACTTGAGCGATGTGGACTGGAGCGAGGAGGAGTGTTCGTCTTGATTCCGGCTGAGCCAGCGGGACCCCGGCGTAAAAAATCCAAACCTAACAACGCTGTCCCCATTCTGCCAGCTGTGCCATCTATTGCCATATACACACCATTGGTGCCAGGTAGGCACATGTTATTTATTTTTTCATGTAAGCCTATA
>CABFOQ010026241.1:8097-27240 GCA_900660455.1 Gephyroberyx darwinii | reverse complement strand
CGGCCTCTTCCACCACGGCCTCCACCTCTCTGCTGCCTGTTCTGTTTGATAATGTCGTCTAGAGACATATCCATTTTATCGGCCATTATGCTGTTCCAATAATGCTAAACTTTTAACGAAATATAAAAATACACCCTAGCCTCGCTTGGTCCCGCTCCCTGCCCTTCTAAAGCCGCGAAGGTCTGCCTCGAAAAACACTACAATGAACCAGCGTCAGTAGGATATAGGGGAAGGCGTACTGTACGTAGGTATGACGACTTCCGTAATATCCCCCATGGCTCCGCCCCATAAATGATATCCTCTTGTATCTATTTTCGGTCTACGGTTTGAATATAGGTCTTCCAGATCTCTGTAAATGTCCACCGTGTCAACGCCTTCCAATACAAAGGACTTCTTTCTTAAAACAATGGATTTGTGAACATTATTTTATCATGCAACATTTTTTTTTCAAAACTTGATGTGATGAAAACGTCACCTATTGTAGATATACAGTAGCATAGGGATGCATCCACAGAAACATTTTCTTTTTTAGATGTATATGCAATATCAATGCAAGTAGGAATACTGTAAAAGTCTTTTATTCAATGTTTTGTTTCAAGACTGGGGGAGGGGGTCAATCAAGGGTAGCATACTGGGGGAGATCTCTACTTAAAGTCCATTTTAGGGCGAGAGAAATTCATATTAAAAATGTTGGCGTTCTACATTGCATTTGGCTTCCAAAACTTGCCCGTACAGTGTGATTTCAATATGGCCATTCCAATACTTCTACAATTCATCTATCAAACTATCTTCCAAAAAAAACAAACAAAAATAGAAGTCAGCCCTTCAGCATTCTCCTCCAAGGTCATATTAGCACATTTGTAAAGAAACAGGGTTTGTTTTTAAGACTGCAGTCTTTTGTGTCCCGTGGAGAGTGTTTGTGAACAGTTTGTGCCTCAGCATCAGATGTCAGCAAATTTTGATGAAAGTCTGTATCAGTCCCATTCACATAAAAAAGAAGGTATATGAACAATTCATGACTCGAAAAACCATGAACGAGGAGAGGGGAGATTTTCTGTTTCTTGAAATCCCAGCTTTCCTATTATTCAAATGGAGAGAAAAGGGGTAGAGGGGGGTAAAGAGGAGGAGGGAGAGGTAGAGAGAGGTAAAGAGAGGGAGGAGGGGAGGGAGGGATGGTTGCTATGGTCCAGAGTTTAGAAAGGAGATTGGCATTCTGAGCTAGACTGGCCAAGAGGGCTGACTTGCTGGCTGACAGAGGGCTGGTGGAGGAAAAGTTCCCCAAGATAACGGGTGGAGAAAAAAAAGCTGCTGGACCGCCATGAGAAAGACTAGGACTTCTTGGAGTCCTGTGTGTTGCGTTTCTTGAGGTCACTCAGGTCCACTGGTGTGAAAGCTGCAAGAGCAGACAAAAAAAGGATTTGTTATTTGTGCGTGATCAATGCTCAGCATTTAGTCATCATCTTTGAATTGACAAACAAGACATAATCCACTTAAGGCACTTACAATGTAGATTAGGATTTGGGTTCTTCTCTACGTATTCCTGTGGTCCACGGTCGTTGCGTTCACTGTTTTGTGTTGATCTGATGTCTCTGAGCACACACTGCCAGGCTATGAGAGAGCAAAGGCAATAAAGCTTTTGGTCACATTCAAAAAGTTTCATTCTGCACTGGGAAGTGTGCTGAGGCTTGTTTTTAAGGATGTGACAAGACAGATGACTTGACAAATGCATGAAGGTGCGATGACAAGCATGTGGTTGTCCAATCTCAGTACCAGAAGACACACCCCAGCAGCCAAAGCTCTTGGCATGCTAGTAGTTCATTTCAAAATTATTCGCACAGCTCTTTTCAAAGTTACAAAGTGCTTTAAAGAAAAACAAAGTGTGAAATGAGTAAAATAATAGCTAGAAAGAAAGAAAAGACAACTTTCAATAAAAAATGGAAGAAAAATTAAATGATGCTTTAAATGATGCTGATTTTGTATAATACTGGCAGGAAATGATAATACAGACTGTAGTGTAGGCTTGTGCAGATTGAAGGTTCAACTCTCAAAATGTGAGAGACAACTGTTTGGGTTGATGCGTCGGTCTTGGAGGGCATACTTACTATCATGGATAAAGCGCACATTCTCCTCATGTGCTGGAGTGAAGAGCTCCCCACTGTTAGTAGGGGACCTGGGGCTTGAGGTCCTCTTATAACTGTTCACCATCCTGGGAGCAGATGAGCTTCACAAACATGAAAATAGCAAAGATTAGCAGCTAAGTAAATGTATCTAGGTAATGTAGACATCTTTATGTGGATACACACATATATATGTGTATATATTTCATGCCTCTATAGTCAAGTCATTTCATCTTTTTTTTTTATTGTAAACTACAAATATTGCTCTTCTGTCTTCCCAGTCCAAAGGAGTACACATCTAAAATGAGATTAGATGAAACTTAAATATAGAAATATATATATATATATTAGAAAAGAATAATAGAAAAGAATATTAGAAAAGAATAAGTTAAATATAAATAAGAACAGAGCAAAAAAAATAAAAATAAATACAAAGTATGAAAATATGCAAAATAACAGAGGAACATATTGGGACAAAACAAAATAAATGAGAAAAAAAATAAATGAAAAAATGATATATGCATGAAGCTAAATATAGGTGAATGCAATTTAACAAATAAGAAAACATAATGTGAAAAAAATGTGAATTTACAGCATATATATAGTGTGTGTGCAAAATGTGCATTGCATTTATATTTACAGGTCCAGAGAAGACCATATGTACAGAAAGTGTCTAGATCTCTTGACGTGCATTGAATCTTAGTCAATGAGTTTGACATATTGTTCATTATTCATTTTGTGGTCTCCCATGATATTGACTACTGAGACGTTTTCTTGACGCTAATAAATTTGGCTATGCTACTTTCCTCTAAACAAAATTTTGAGGATTTTTGTGTGTGCAGACTGCTCAGTCTTAGCCAGAGTATGATTATTAGTAATATGATCAAATACCATTTTCTCATCTAAGTATCATTCCAGCATCATCACATCACTGATAGTAGTGTAATTATGCTTGTTACATGGCCAATATCTGATTTCAGTATCGATGCACTACTACTACTACTACTACTATTACTACTACTACTAAGTAAGACATTTTTCACTTCACCACTACCCACGATGCAGCTTTATGAGCAATAAACTAAATGTCTAGCATCTCTGACACAACATGCTGCTCATGCAAAAATACCAGTACAAGTTCTTTATTGTGAGTACTTGCTGACACACAGGACTAATCAGTACTATAACTGACACCGGGAATTCTTGTTCTTGTGCTTGGTTCTTGGCATTTCTGAGCTACTCCAATACCAAGCTTCAGTACTTTTTCCTGACATTGTCCCAATATGTGACAACAGCATTGGTGCATCAATATGACCCACAACTGTTTTCAGACCTGGTCATTCTGTCTGCAGTCTGCACTCGCTCTTCGCTCCTCTATGGTGAATGGATAGGATCTGGAGAATACGAAGGCTCCAATGTCTTCTGTTGAATTCTAGCGATGGACAACAAAGTGACACTACTAGTAAGCTAAAATCACCATAGCACCAAAGCAATCAGTTTATGAATCATATAACACAGAATTAAGCTAAGATTACAGCTAACCACAGGAGAGTAAACGAGTCACAGCGCTATTTTTGACAGCAACGTTCAATTTATTACTTGCCGGTTACTACAACTTAACTGCAAAAGCAGCAAACGTTAGCCATTTCTTATAAGGGCGTTAATAGTAAAACAGGGATTGGCGGCTGGATGATTATAAGCTGTTTTGCACATTTTTGTATATGGGATACAAAACAACAACAATGTTGACGTTAGCTAACCAAGAGGGCTTTTGTTTACGTTTGAGCTAACATTAGCAGTGTTAGCGGTAGGCTACCAAGACAAGCAACACTGTGGCTAGTTTATCCAGTTTCCGTTCGTCAAATTGTCATGTAAAAATATATTGAAATGTGTGTGTTAACGGTTATCATCTCTGCTTGTTTGACATTCCTGTCACTCGAAATCCGGTTCAATTGGCTGCTACAACCAGGCTGGCACAATACCGATAGGTAGTTAGCTAGCTAGCGATTCACGTACGATGAGTTGGATTGTCGTATCGCTAGAGCAACTGACATTTAACTAGCATTACTGGTCCCAGGCCCCTTTATTAAGAAGTAGCTAACGTTAGTTAGAATATTTGTACAATCAACTCATGAAATCAAATAAAGGACATCATTTTAAAATATCCCACAAACCTTTTCTTTGATCTTTTCTTTTGCTTTCTTTATGCAGGCAATGTGTACGCCGCTAGGCCTGGCTAAAACGTTGCCAATGCCAACCAATCATTTCCGGGCAAAAGAAACGGAAGTAAAGAGTTCAACTAAGCTCCCTTAAAATAATAAATAGTAGACTAAGCAATACAAAGACTACATTATAGAACAGACTGGAGATCAGTTAAAATCATTTAAATCTTGAATCAGTGTCTTGAACTGTTTTACATAGCATATCAAATATTTGCCAACTCAGTATTGAGCTTATCAGTTCTATATTTTATTTATTTATCTTCTTTAAATAAAAATACAGACATTTATTTTGTCCTACACCATAAAACTCGGATATTCTCTACAATAATGCACAAGGGGGGCAACCAATTATCTCAGCCCCTAAGCACAGAGCTCTTAAAAGGGGTCTATAAAATTATCAATTATGGGGCAGTTATTTTCATGAATTATAAAAGGGGTACATAATGTAAACTTGTCTTCTGAGTTCTAGGAATACAGGAATAATTATATTTGCATTATTCTAAACTTCTAAACTTTAAAATTCTAAACTTTAATGAAGGTCGAGGCCAACATATCCTGCAATAACGGACAGTAATGCTTGTGTTGAAAAGCTACAGGTCTACTTGATTTGATAATGGCATAGTATAGTGAAATTGCGGGTGTGTAGTGTACAGTCCCTGTAATACACTTATTTCTTATTCTTTAAGTGATTATACCACACCAACTTGGTTATATTTATAAAACGTGGCTTTATTTTGGAAAACATGTACAAAAATAATTATTGAAGAAGAAATTATAAGACTTTCATCACTGACATTCAAAAATGTACATTGTTTCTAATAGAGAAAATAAAACAGCAATCCTTGAGAAGGGAAATGGCAGCATGGCAGTAGAAGTGCATATATAGCATTAATGTTGTTTTCATTGATTTCTGGCCTGCCAATGAAGTATTAATTTGGATGTTCCTCTCTGCCCAGCAGTAAGGACACAAAACTCTTCTTATAAGACATGAATGATTCAGGCCAAATTCAATGTTTAAGGTTCAATAATTGACAATAATATGGAAACAGAGGGCCTCAAAGTGCAACCAGCATACTTACAAATGAGTGATTGCTTCCCATGGAAGGTTAACACTACTGATGAAATGCTTAAAAGGAAACACTCTCAAGCATAGAAATTAGTTTCATTTTCTTCAGCAGGGAATCGGTATTAAGACCTGCATCATCGCTTAATTATAAAGATGAAATTTCCAGACAGTGGCACAGTGTTGGTATTGTGCAAACATGAGCTGCATGAAAATAGAGAGCTGCTATGCTGATTAGCATATAGAGACACTGGCAGTACGGTAATGTCACAAAAACACCAAATAAAAAAATAAGCAAAGCATCAGAGAGAAAAGCAGATTAACAAAGTATAGCTTAAAAGTCATAATTAAAAAAAAAAGAAACACACAGCAATTTGTGTCACCCCTATAAAAATAATAAAACAGAACCACCTTCTTTTGCATGAGCACGGTCCTAGCCCTGTCCTCTTCCATCCTGGTGCATGTCTGTTTGTTACTGTATGCTGTTTGTATTGTACATCATTTCTTTTCCAAATGGCTGTTCAGCTCACTCTATCCCGTCATGTTGATCCTCCATTTGGTGCCCAATCACACACAGCCAGTCTCAAACAGTTTGGCCAGCTCTTTGCATTCTGGGTCAATGAGGTCAGCTGGCTTCTCTCCACTCTCGTTCTCTGCCTCTGTGCTGGCTCCCATGGATAGCAGGTAACTGAGTGGGGGAAGTACAGTGTTGTTAACCAAATGGCAGAATAAAGTAAATGTATAGTTTATCATTGGTGTGTACTGGTGCCTTCTATCCTCTACATTGGCTGTGATGATGTGCTGGTTTCACTGGTCTATGGATGTTGCAAAAGTTTGAAAATATTTTTAAAATATTTGTTTAAGTGGGCAAAAGTGAAAATTAAATAGGTAATATTAGTTTTGCTCATCTGGCATATAATGAAACACACTATTTACAACTTGACATTTTGACATTGTGAATTATTTCATATCCACTAATTAAATTTATTTTCTAGTCTTGTTTTATACTGCCCACTAATTTTAGTGTATGGTGATAGGTCTCTAGTTGAAGTGTATCAGTGTTTCATATGTGTGTTTCACAAGAGACAGATATGGATATGATAGGAGTGTCATATCCAGTCTAATCTAGTTCAATCAGGTCAGTGTGGTTAGGTAACCACTTCTTGCTCTATCTGAGAGATGAGTCATGCATGCATGTTTCATAGAGATGCTAACTTCAAATTTTATAATATTGTGGTTTCAAATGTTTCTAATTTTTCTAGAAGGTTAAAAATGATGGGTAACCTGGCAATTTCTGGGAAGCTGTCACTACAGGCCATGTGAAGTGGCGTCCAGCCGTCCTCATCCCTCTGGTGAACGTCAGCTCCATATTTCACCAGCAGCTGCACCACCTCCAGATTCCCCGCCAGGACGGCCTCATGTAGTGCTGCCATACCTGCACACACAGCACCATACATGGAGCCAGTCAGATTGAAGCACTGCTGTACACAGATGTGCAGTCAATTCAATCTTCTTTGACATCCGGCAATCTATCACCATCAAATCTATTTGGACCCTTTGGTCATCAGTGGTTTATTACATTAGAATAGTTGATCATTTCAGATTCATTCGGGCTAGCTCAATCCAAACTGATGGCCGTTGAAGAAAAACCGTGAAGGGAAGACATTACTCACCTGAAGGGAAGAGGGTATCCACACGAACCTTCCTCGCTCTCATGAACCGTCCAATTTGCTCCATATCTCCACGTCTTACAATATCCTGGAAGATGATGTCATTCGGGAAGTGCACGGCTCGCTTTGCAGGTGCAACAGGTACTATTACAGGTGCAGGTGCAGGATTTTCCTGTGCTTGTGTACGACGTGTTGAACTGTGTCGCGATCCTTTGCTGTATGAAGGGATGTATGTTGACGTGGACTTGTATGTGGGTGTGTAAAGTGATGGGGTGTAATGTGATGTGCTATAGTGTGTTGGGGTGGACTTTGTTGTAGAGGCATATGTGGATGTATAGTGGGTTGGTGCGTTGTGTGTAGGAGTGTAATGGGTAGGGGTGTAATGTGTTGGGGTGTAATGTGTTGGTGTGTATTGAGAACTGCGCGTGTACGATGACGCTGGTACATGGCAGCTGTACTTCATCACTGCAGTGGACACGGCTCTGCCTCCCCCTATGCTGTCAGCCCAGGAGGAGGGAGGGGACAAATCCAAGAGAATGCACCAATCCAACCAAAGAATAGTATCCTTTATCTCGTGTCCTTTTCCCACTCTTAGTCCTCTCCTTGACTTCACTTCCCTCTTATCCCTTTGGTTTCCAGCTAGAGTAGCTCCTGCTGCTACTCACTCTGCAGAATGCAAACACTGTCCAAATGCCTTGCTTCACTTCACTGTATCCCAATCCCTTTCTTTTTGGTCTGACTCTTTCCTCTTGTGTATTTCTCCCGTCTGTATTTGAATTTGTAATGCACAGTATGTTTGCCGTCACACAGGGTGGTCATCTGATGGGGCAGGTGGGAGAGGGCCCCTATATATCCTCTGTAGGTCTATTTTAGGGCCTAATATCGAGTGACTTCAGCTTAGAAATGAGTGGCCCTTGTCCAGCTCCTCCCACCATACAGTCACATGCCCACTGACATTGCTCCCACCCCTTTGCCCATAAAAATATTGACAAATGATCGCTTTGAGTCTTGCTCAAGGAATCTTACCAGATAAACATCCAAACAACAACGATCAGTATCAGAGCTGGGGTGATGAGACTCTGGACAGCTGAGGAAAATAAAACATCTACAGAACTTTAAATGCATGTTTGTAGCAGGCAATAGCATAGGTCTTGTGAGATTCACATTTCTAGGAACCAGGACAAGTTGTTCTTATACTCAGAGAGACGCATGCAGGACAAATAAACAATAAACAACAGCATAACAGCAGTTATGCAATCAGATGATTTTATTTTGTGTTGACTTGTTTGCCTACATCATTTCTGACATTGCAACATTCTTAGTCATACAAGTCATACCACAGAGATTTGAGATCTATTTCAATAAAAGTGAGATGACGTTATTTTATGTGTTTTTCCATCATTCATCTGTGTTCCTTCATGTGTTCCCGTTGACCCGTGGTCCGTCACATGAATTGTGTGCTCTATACTTGGCCTTTGCAGCTATACCAATAAAACTCAGCCACAGAGGATGTTAACTGTGGGAATGTGATCTTGGCAAACTGTCATTTCATATGGGCATAAATCAAAGCCACTAAATTGAATCCATATTTCAAGGTGGCATTAAAAGTCACATGGTTTTGGTTGTCAGAAATGCAGCCATTTACAGTGCTGATCTTTTACCATGCAGATTTTCAGAGAAATTCGGACTCCCTCAGTGAGATTTAAATGAGTCGAACAAAGAATATAAAGCAAAATCTCGCATTTCATTACTTTGCTGATCTCCATGACTGTATGGATGCTAAATATGTGATGTATTTACATTTATAATCATAATAATCCAAATATAGAAAAACACCTATGTTTATCACTGGAGGTGATTTACACTATGTGTGAATTGTAACATAGTGCTGGTGGCACCAGCTGTCCCAACATCTAAGATTGGCAGAACTGGTTATAGCTGGATCTCACAGCCTTTGGAAGTGGACTTGGGCTTTTCACAAAAGCTGTAAGTGCGGCTAAGGAAACAACATGGCCACCAAGTCTTCTCTTACCAAGACATCCTTATCAAGACACTGCTATGCCCTGAGAAACAAGCTTGTTCCAGTGCTAGATCTGTACTAATACATGTGTTTTTCTTACAACCCACTAATGCTTTACTAAGCCACAATCCTGCATCTACTGTATGACTGGCCTACATTGTAGTTATATGGCCTTGCTCACCCAACTTCAATATACCAAGGCTTATCAACTGACAGTTTGTTGCTATTTCAAAGACCTGCCACAAGCGTGACTTGTGACATCTCCGCATCAGTGAAATTGTGGCGTGGTACGAGCTAACCCCAGTTCTGAACACCACTGCCCATTATACATCTCTTAAAGTCTAGTAATCTCCTACCTGCACAACTGGTTGTTATATGCCTACACAGGGACGTGAGGGGAAAAGAGGCTTGGAGTTCATGTCTGGACAAACTGAGGTGAGAGTAATTGAATGTTTGTGGCTCAAGGAAGACACTTTTTTTAAAGCAGCTATCGGGTTCCATAGTCTCTTATATGGCATTTTGTTGAGGGAGTGCTGGGCCTCCCTGAGCAATGCTGATACTCCTTACCAGCTTCCCTTACTCCAGTCAGTCACGTCTTCCTCACCAGGAGAAATCAGGGCCACAGTTGGTGGAAAATGCTTGCTTGTTACACCCCAGTGTTACTGTTGGATACATGCCAGGCTATAAATGTCTGCCTATACCTCAGCAGACATTTATAGCCTGCTATTCATAGACACAGACTGCCCCCCACATGCCCTTTATGGTGCATGTTACACTCTCAAATTATCAAGAAGCCGGTGTTGAAAACATCCAGGTGTGTCTTGCTAGCAAATACGGTTTAATAAACGCTTTAACACCACCATGTGTTTTAACTCTGTGATGGGAAGTAATTAAGGGGTCTCAATGCACAGGAAAGCAGTACTCCCTAACTGGGTGATATTGTGTATTTCTGGATGTTTTGATACATGAGGTGAAAACCTGCCAATCATGTTCACTGAGCATACAAAAAATAAATATGAACGGGAAATATGAAAATGTGTCTTTCAGGTAGAACGGGCCTAGCAGAGACTATGAACAAGTCCAATGTGATTAGTCAGTGTTAGCCATGTAGCAGAACTCACTACTCTGGGGTCTCGACAGACAGAGACTGGTCACATGAGGACCGACACGCCATTTTATTCCTGGCACCTGGCAGTCTTGTTCCGACTCACTGGAAAAGACAAACACAATGGTTAAATCAGTTGCAAATCAGTAAACCAGGCTGCAGCTGTCCAATTAGCCTTAATTGGCTGCAGCAGAGAAAACCAGTCTGCCAGCCTCATTCTCGGATCCAGCCAACGCCTCAACCACACCCGCCTCTCTGCCATATGCCTGTAAAAATAATATTTATGATTTTGTTTGTATAATAAATGAGCCACTTATCAAAAATGACATAGCATAGCCTGGACAATCAAAATACAATATTGACATTGCCACATATGTTAACGCAAATTTAGTTGACAATCCTAGTTGTCAATCAATTCTCACAATGTCCCATTTGTTTAACCTTACCACAAAGTATGTAAGCCCTGTACGGCCAGGTATCCAGTACTGGACAAACGGTTTAGGAGACATGAAGCCAAAGCCAAAAGAATGTCCATGTTAATAGCAACCCGTGACAGAGGCTTATCAGTAGGCTATACGTGTTACAAACCTGCCAGCTATGCATCCCTTGACACTCTGTTGACTGACTTGCGTGATGCAGGTAGGAGCAGGTTGGTGACTCCATGCCCTAAAAATAAGTCCTGTGAAACATCATGCTCTTGTACAGCTTGTTCTGAATTCAGGCTGAGATCCTCATAAAAGTTGTTGTTTAAAGAGGTATAACAGAAAAACAAATTCTTGACCGAAGAATTCTGTTGGAATAATCCGTATCCATGCATCACCATAGTTTCACAGCTTTGTCTCGTAACAAGGATCATAAGCAGGACTAGGGAACAGGGTGCCTAGAAAATGCAGACCTTTTGCCAAGTTGGCAGAGGGTATCTTTATGACAAAACACTGCCAGTTCTCATGTGTCCCTTTTGCGTGGCTTCATGAGCCTTTTCTCAGAAGCCATTCCACTGTCCCGGGCACAGACAGCCCCATGGGTGACAACAGGGGCAGTGGTATACTTGTACCCGGGGTGAGAGACAGGCAGCGGATGAACACACCTGGATTACTGCTCAGTAAACACGGTAGGTATTGGCCTCAGTCTGGATCCCCCTCAAGCCCAATGGGAGATACACGCTCGGGCCGAGAAGTGTCTAGTTACGGCACGCGTATCACATTCAAAAAAAGGAGCCTAAATCAGGAGCCAGTAATCCTCAGTCCTTTGCTGGGAGAGAAACCATGATGCCAGCTGCAATCACCACTGCCAAGAGTCTGGAGATTGTTCCATTTTGGGAAACTAGTGATGTGAGTCAAACCCAAAGAGTAGCCTCCTCAGCGCCCGCATTCTCAGTCATGTCAGGGTCACCTCCTGGTCAGTTGAAATGCAATAGACTGACCCTAAAAATCCAATGCAAATCTACAGAAAATCTTAAATAAATTTTTTGGTTATGTGCTAGATATCAGAAGAACAAGGCTTGTGAGAAGTAGAAGCTCTCCTGGTGCATCAATTGCCAAGTTGATAGCAGCTCTGTCTCTAACATTAGCCAATTTGTATCTGTTTTGAAGGATTTGGTTTTGACCTTTCAACTCTCATGACAGGAGTGTGTAACCCCAGAACTGTTGCAAAAAGAAGAATATAGGTTATCCATGACAAAGTACAGTAAGAATGTTGCTATTGTAGAATTACTGTAACTGAGTTGAAGTGACATGAATAATGTTCTTCTGTCCCCTGTGGTCCTTCGTAGATAACAAATAACATATAATGGATGAACATATAATTCATGCTCTGATGAAGGCCGACTAGGCTGAAACGTTAGCATGTTTGGTTTGATGACCAAATAAATTGGTGAAATTAAGGCACTGTCCCTGTCCTTTGTCTCAAAGTTGGTGAGTGCTACCATACATCTTTGGTTGCTGTTTTTTATAGAACATATAATGGACTCGAGTCAGTTCATTTAAAAAAGGTGATGTGAATGAATCTCTTTTCATTTTAATCAAAATACAGCAAACGTAATGACAAGTCATATGCTTATTTTATTCTATATGAGCGTCATCCTCTGAGTGGATCCTCTAGTGCATGTAGACTACAACATCAAGTGGCGTGATGTGCATCCACAAACAGATGACCCGACCGCTTTCAGAGTCCCCACGATGAGCCACGCAAGTGCATAAGACAAGCCAGCCAAAAGTAAATCGAGCCATTTGCTGTACAAAACGAGACTGGCTGCCATCTGGCCCTGCATGCATGGCATGATCCTCATGGTTCCCATGCCTCTGGACTCTAAAGTTGCTGAACTACCCCATGTCATGAGCACATAGTTTCCATGGAAATTGCTCCATAGTCATTACCACTGACTGAATGAAGATGATCTTTGAAATACCATGATGTTCAAATAGTATATGTTTTATGTACTGCGTATTATGTGTGTTATATGTACCTTTTTTAAATTTATTTCTTTTGCACTCTTAAAGCTCAGTCAGTGAACTATATTGCTTCTTTAGGCTGACATAAAATGCAGATATAGTGTAATTCCTGGCAAAATATAGGGGACTATGGTGAAAACAAATGATTGAATTGATGAAGACAACATTGAAGTTGTGAAATAATGGAATAATTCAAGATAGATCTTCATAGAATGTATTTTTGAAGCATGTCCTAGTTTTTCTGTTCCTGACCGTGAGCCTTTTTCTGCAAACAACATCCATCACGCAAGCTAAGGAGGCATCATGTCAATTTTACCGATATAGCTATCTTTCTCTCTCTAAACCCTCATTCATCACTTTCACATAAATACATGATCTCAAGTAAAACCTAAACCTATTTTCAATTTATCTCAGTTGCAGAAAAAAGTTATGTAATAACAATGTTTTGGATCATGGATCGTGTCATAGCTATTATGTAAACCTAAATATTAACAGGTGCAAATGACTGAACCCTCTGGCCCTGGGGGTGCAAATGTGTTTTTTGTTCCAAGAGAAATATAACTATCCCGGTCGTGTCTAAATGCTGGCATAGAAAAGAGCATGGTGTTTGAACCCAGGCACCTTCTGACTGTGCATATCTCTACATAAACACTTTACCCCTCTAATAGTTTCCAGTGACCCCGAGTAACCCACAATTATATTAAATTAGCTCAGCAGTGACTAAACTGTCCCATGAGAGGGATTACATTTTTTAAAGACTGCTTAGAATAGTTCCTCGTGTGTCATCCTGTGCTCCTGTCCAAGACGAGGGAAAAAAGCTCCTGCTCCACTGAGGGACCCTACACTGCCAGGTGACTTTGACCAGGTATGAGGAATGCTACCCTGCAAAGCAGCAACGGCAGTAAACGGGCACAGCAGCTGTCCAGGGACCGGAGAGAGCAAGAGTCCTCAGACTTAACACAGAGGGGGAGCAGCGGCAGGGCTGGTTGACTGTTTGTGTGGGGATAGAGTTACGTTAGCCAGGCCCCATGGAAAAGGAGGTTGAAGGTTAAAGCTGTGCATATAGGTGTCTAATTTGTTGATGCTTGATTGCACAATGCAGGCGTGTGTCTCAGTCTGACTTTGGAAATGGTATGTGGTCAGTAGCCAATGAAGAGGGTGGGTTTCCAATGAACACCCCCCTCACCACCCCTGTGTGTTCCCACCAGGATGTACAAGGTTAGGATGAATTTATCACCTGGATCTGAGAGAGCTCAAACAATTAAAGATGGACAGTACTGAACAGGTGGCATTACTAAATCTAACCTTTACTCAGCACATGAAAGGACAATGGACAGACAATGGCACGTCTGGGCTACCTTTAGATGGCACCCTGTACACAGCACAGTGACACATGACCAAAACTGACACCATTTGAAACCTGGAAGCTACACTGGGAGGTTTTTTAAAATGTAAAAATACACATCTTATCAGCCTAAATCACAAAGTGGGGATGTAATGGAGAAGAGTGTCCCACCCCCCTTCACTGAGACGCTGTAGATTCACCCTATTTGCCCAAATTAAATTGTAAATGAAATGAATAGAAAAGTCCACAGAAAGCTGAACTCAGCAATGTTAGATCTTTTGTGTCTCTTGTCCCTTTGGTATCTTTTGGTATAAATTGATCACAGACTGGGTGGGTTGGTAAACATGAGCGTGCTGTGTGCAGTTTACTGACGATACACGTTACGTGATCTCTTTGTACCTAAATTCAAATTTTTCAAACAGTTACCTCTTGCTGACACTTGGAGCCGCCAAAGTACAAAGTTGCCTTTTGTAGCTTTAACAAGTTTACTGGGTATTTCAGCGGACTTCAATGACATTTTAAATCACATTTAAGTGTCTCACCACACTTTGGGTTTCCCCAAATCCCACTGTAAAAACATTAACTGTCCTTGTAGACTTAAAACCTCTTGGTCATGGCATTTTTAGTCATTTTATTCAGCGTTCATACAAATAAAAAGTATCCCTCATAAGAACAAATTTAAAAAAAATAGACCAGCAGTATTATTAAGTCCAAGAAGGTAATGACTTTTGTCATGAATGAAGCAGGGTTATGAGTCTGTGTTCAGGACTCAATCTCATTCTGACAAACTCAATTCCAGTACGTACTGAAGCTTACATCTGCACTAATCCTTCTACAGTCCCTGACACAAAATCCAAGTAGCGTATGCCCTTGCCAACCAGCGTCCTGTGGCTAAGTCTGGAGGGGCTCTGGCCTTTATATTATCACACTCTAGCTGGCGGGCCTGATCCTCTTCGTTAGCTTTGGAGATTCCATGACAGAAATTAATTCAATACAGGAGGACCGGAGGAAGGTGAACAGAGTGACAGCTCGTTGCATAACGTAAATAGAGTCTGCAGATGAAGTTTGACCTATTCCAGGTCAGCAGGTTTTGGAATCGACAGGGACTCTATGTTGCTTACCAGAGTCAAACCAAGGAAACACATAATGTAACCTAGTCTGGCTGAGGGGGAAATATTATACTGTTGTACTGCAGGTACTCACTCAGGACCATCAATCAGGACTCTCTAACGATGAGGAGTAGCATAAAATAACCAGCCTGTTATATTGATAAAGACATGCATGGCTTTATGAATCATTTTATTTTTACTTGATTGGAAGGCTTATTACAAGCTGTACTCTCATTTAGGACTGTTGATTATTTATGACTATGAAATATCACATTCTTCTATTCTATTGTATTCTATTCTATTCAATTCTATTCTACACAGATTCTTCCTGTCCTGTTCTACACCCTCACATAGATAACAAACCTAACCTAACATGTACGTCATCATTTTATAGTCTTTGCATAACAGGTACACCAAGCAATTTTTCCCCATTTAAGAGTCATTGTGTGTGTTTGCTTGTCAGTGCCAATTCTGGATCTATCTGGTGCTATTACAATGTCACAGAATGTATACTATAACATGCAATAATGTTGTTTAATGTGCAGGGCAACAATAATTTCTTTGCATACTTATATGGTAGCTAAGAACATCTCCATCACTCAAAAACAGGAGAAAGACTCATGATGACCTCATGGCTCCGAAGACCACAAACAGCACTGGCCCCATAAGGCCAAGTTAAAGACAGGATATTCCCAGAATGCATTTCACAGGGGTCACTATGCCAATTTTAGCGGAGCAGCCAATGGCGATTCAGGCCTTGTGCTCCAGATACAGGAGGGGCTGGATCAGGTTACGTGGCTGAGACACGGACAGCATACAGGCAGTAAAAGAGAGGGGAAGGAGCGCTACCTCTTTATGACTGGCACCTTTGAGACTGAAAGGTTCAACAGACCCAATTATCACTCCTTTACATGTATAACCAAGCCTCTTTCCTTAGTTACCACACTACTGGCACCATAACGATGGAGCATGTGCTCACGTACATAGCGTTGCCGTCTCTGGTGTTGGTGGTGTGTGTGTCGTGGGGTAGCTAGGTACCATACACCTTCTTGTAACAGGAGTCCCGAAAGGCCTATGAGGGTACATGACCTCACATCATTTAGGGACATAGTAAATCCAGCGTCTTCTCCCTGACAGGGCTGACAGACGGCTACTCCAATGACAAGTAGGATCGGAAAAGAAAACGGCACCATCCTTGGGCTTGAGTGTTTGGTGTCTGAGATGACGTCGCTAGGAATGCAGACAAACGATATTTCTAGCAGTTTCACAGGATGATTGGCTGGTTGGTTTTGTAACCCTTGGATGTGAAGATTGGTGTTACTTGGCTTTATCCTTTTCACTTTTAATCCCATTTATCCAATAATAAAACCAATTCAGGTCCAATCTATGGCTATCACTGCGCACTGTTTAATAGTACTATTTCTAATTGTCATGCTAACTTAACATTTGTAGAACATAGCAGTGCCTCGGTGCCTGGCCACTGGTGTTCAGAATATGGTGTCAAGGTTTTCTGTAATGTGATTAACAAACCATCAGCTTGCGTACAGTACAGTATGTGCTGCAATGTGTGCCAGACTATAGCACTCTAGATGGCTGAGGCGTGGCACTATCCTCATAGTAGGAATGGGTTTTCGTTTTGGAACCGTAGCGCTGATGCCATGTCCATTCATAGATGCCTCTGTGGACCTACAGGAGCCAAGACAGAGACATCATTCATCATGAGACCTTAGGTGCCTAAGGGAATGGTACGAACCTTGGAAATACAGTACCATGCTCTGGTGTCACGTAGCCTGGTCCCAGCACTCCACAGCGCCACTTTAACATAAGCATGCATGCATGTGTGTGTGTGTGCACAATCACACATGCACACTAACCCACACACAGACACAAAAGCCAAGCAGGCGGATGGGTTAACTCTAATGAAGATCAATACTTCATCCCATAGGCCACTCTATAAGTCAGTCGGTGGCAGGCGGTTGTGTTAGCCTGGTGTCAGGTTCTGTAGCTTCTCACACAGATTCGGTCTGCTTTCAGTGTTACTAAGAGCTTTCTGTCAAAGTAAACATCCCTATAAGCTAAACTGTGAACAGCAGTTGCTGTGAACTGAGTGAACCTATTGTATGCTGTAGTTAAATAAAGTCCAGTTAGCACCTATATAGTTTCCTCATCTTGTCCCTATTAAAATGTATGTAGGTGCAATATAAAATCCTTCTGATGTAGAACCTTTATACAAGCAAAAATAATACAAAACCTACAAGTGTGTATAACCCCTTCACACCTAGAAGATACTTGAAGCCTTTCATTTTCATGGACCTGTTGCAACTAAAGGGATTATATGATATATATATATATATATATATATATATATATTACTGATAAGCTTGTCTGAGACAACACTCCCTAAATGATCACAAACAACAATCATTGACTCATTATAAAAACAAAACATGAACAAAAAAATTAACAAATAAACACTTTCTTACTTGATTAAAAAGTTCAAAGCAGAACCAAACAACCATAAGGAGAATGCTTTTTGAAAAAGGATTGTGTTGTGAGAAAATAGTTTACCAAATAGAAAGGGTGGACCACAAATGAATGCAGCTGGATTGCCTGTATAGCATGGCACTGCCAGGTTAAGGGGTTTACCCATACTAAAGTATATGCACTCATGGTACTGGACAAATGGATAAAAATGTCCATAATAAAATGTCTTTTATGTTATATTTTACATCAGCTAGAGGCTTCCTAGAGCCCCAAGGACTGGTTTAAAACAAATGAAAATTAAGAACTTAAGAATTTCAGATCTTGTCATTGCTTATATAAACTGTAATACAATACAGAGTCTTAATCTTGATCAGAATCAATATCAACTGCCAAGCATATTACATGTATGGGGACCTTGATTTGGCTCATGTTATGTAATTCAATCAAACGTTAGAGAATGGAAAGTGAAACCGATATGACCTGTAGCAACACAGTGAAAACCCTTCTCACATTAAAAGAGATCACAGCTAGACGGCGCAAAGTTTCCATGCAGCGTTACCAAGTGGCTGTCCTCTAGCGGTGATTCCTGCCCTCATGCTGCAGGGGGGAGTCTGTCAAATTCCCTCTCACCCTCACTCTCAACTGCAGAGAGTGCATGTCACTACTCAGCAGGCCACCAGTGGACGGATATACATTTGAATGCCTCTTCCTTTGGGTCACAACACACATCCTCTCTGCAACAACACTATCACTTATGAGGAATGGAGACTCACTAAACAAAAGCGTTTTTATTTGCCCTTCTTCAAAAGGCAACACAAGTGAATTCATAGTGTGCAACTACTTTTGCAAAGTGTTAAAAAAAATACCAAAAATACAAACTGCTTAGGATCTTTCATGTAGTTAAAGTCTTTGAGCAAAACAAATCTCCAGCTGCGTAAATGACCTGGATAAATTAGGGAATAAATATTTTTGGTGGTCGGCTAACAGTTTGCCGTCGGGTCATGGTCGCATTCCCCATGGTTAGCCAGCTCGATGTCATCGATGTCATCAATGTGGTCATCGGGGACACCCTGGTCACTGTGGTCATCGTGGTTACAGTGGCCATTGTGGTGACCGATGTCGTGATTCAGCTGGGCGTATTCAACTGACACCTGCTGAGAGAGAAACAACAGAAATCCGAGGCTTGTATGAAAAGAAAATAAGAGCTCTAATTTGAACTGGATCATTGAAACTGACACTGGTTGCGTGATAACTACATGACATTGATGCCTTTATCTATCTGTGTGCCAGACTGACTGCTTATAGTTAGACATCTGTGATCATGCATATCACAATGTCATGTATTCCTCTCGAATTTGAAGGGGAAAGTAAGGAGAAACTACAGATCAATGGGAAGAGTGACAGCGACAATGCCACTGCAGTGTAAGCAATCAGTTTTACATTGATATTTCATGGTGAGACAAAAGAGATCTGTCACAGCTCAAAGAGAGAGTTTTATATAACTTATATATATATATACACATATAAATATATATATATATATATACATATATATATA
>CABFOQ010026239.1:0-10426 GCA_900660455.1 Gephyroberyx darwinii | reverse complement strand
ATAGATCATTTTTGTTGTTAATGCAATGTCTTACTCATGTATTCATTCAAGTTGACTGTCATTTATTTATATATTTATTTCTGGATTTCTATGCATTTTATTTGTTTTACAAAATGTATTATTATTAATATACAATTCATTTATTTACTTTGTATTTATTAATACTTTTATTTATATTAAATATAAATGTGTGCAGTTTTAGGATTTGTGTGAGATTATTTGCCTAATAAATCGCCTTTCAGTGGTTTCATCCTCAGGGGTAATTTTTCACTAGCTTGGCTTTTCAGTTGCTGATGGAAGATTTACCCACATTTGGCTGGAGACTAGTGTTAATGTCTACACCTTGTCACCACAAACAATATGTTGAATCACTGATTGAGAGCTATACAGATATGGATAGGGAAGAAAGGTTACTGTTGTGGCTCTAACCTCAAGAAGAGTCAGCCTGACTGATAAGGATCTTCTGTGGCAAAGAGAATAAAAATGTGCAGTGGCTTGTTTGGGTTTTGCTTCAAGGCTAATTTGAAGTGTGATTCGACATTGTGCAATGCAAAAGAAATGTGCTGTATTTGTTGTTCCTCAAACTTAATTGGTCGACAAAATCTCTGAGCTCAAAAGCTAAAAGCAGAAATATGCAGTGTTGTCTGCAGTCTAATTCGTACAAAGTATGTCATTTATTAAGGTCAGAATAACACAGCGTCTCTCTGCAGCCATAAATTTACATCTGAATCAAAGTAAGATAACATCTTCATAGACGAACAAGACAAAGAACTTTATCTGTGTGTGTGTGTGTGTGTGTGTGTCTCTCTCTCTGTGTGTGTGTGTGTTTTAACGGCCTAGTTTATCAAAACTGTTTACCAGTTACACTACCCCATCTAGTGGTAGAGGTAAATTAACAATATGCATCCATGCTACTACAGCCTTGAGGTGAACTTTTTCAGTTCTAGGACCCCCATATGAATAACCATTAGACCGCAGAGCTTGGTAGATATGACTTAGAATTACATATCTGTTTATATTTATATTATTATTAGGAGATAAGAGTGGGGAGACGGAAACCTATCAATGTTGTATCCTGTCATTGTGCTGATGTCTAGTGCCTTGGGACCACTGGACCCTTCTCTTGGACCCCTGGAGGTCCATGGACCCCACTTTGTGAACCACTGCTATAGCCTCCAGGTCTGTCTGTAGGCGTATCATAGTAGGCTAGTAGCATAGTAGTACCCTGTTTTTCCCCTCTAACTCCTTGGCAAAGCACATACGGAAACAATTGGAGAGCTACAGCCACCGAAACCCAAATAATATTCCCATAGGGACTTAAAATATGTCTGTTTCACTCATTTGTGAGTTTATAAAGAGCTTATCATAGTTGGTAGTGGCATTTTTTAAAAAATCTCACACTACACTGTATCCTATAATATTTCTATAGAGACGTACAGTGATGCTGTTATATGGTATCCTTTTCAAATGTTTTGTAGGATTGCCACAATTCTTTTCGTTGAGGTGCTGGTGGACTTGAGGCCTGCTGATAACTTAGGGATCAGCATGGCCAATTAATAAACTGTCAGTCCAAATGAAACAACCACTGACAAACCATATGTTTTGGCATGGCATACTGGACGGAACGGGAAAGGGCATGCAATTGTTTACTGCATCGGCCAACATTGGCAGTCAGGACTCTTGACCACATCTGTGTTCTGCTTCTGAAAACATTTATGCCTCAACTTCTATTATCTGCGCGGTGGGTTGTGGGTGTGTGAGCGTAGAAGTAAAATGGCGGACTTGGCAAACGAAGGTGAGTAGTGGCGGTGTGAGAAAAACAAAACAAAGACTGTGGCGTTACACACGATACCTGTACAGTATCCATATCAGATACCTATTCTGAAGCTACTCATCTGCTGGTTGGTATAGAGTCTAAGTCGAGTTCTGCGCCGTATCATTTAGAAGACATCAACGTTAGCGAGTCGGCTAATGTTAGCTTTCGTTTGGGCTGTGGGTAATACCTGGAATTACATTGTCTGCCATTAGGAACGCCTTCGAATGCTTGCCACTAGCTGGCTTACCACTTACGCTAGCACCCGGCTATTTATAGTTAATAGGTCTTGCCAGTAGAGCTAAGCTAAACTCTCTAATGCAGATTAACTAAAGCCTGCTAGGTTAGTTAACGATGAAAACATTGCTTGCATTGTGAGCGTAACGCTAGTTTCCTGAACGTTTACAAAACCTGCTTCTTGCTACTTTGTGTAGTTGACGTTCAGTTGCAGGGTTGCTTGATGTTCATTTAGGCGGGTAGAAAGAAAAACGTTAGCCAGTAGGGAATGCTTCAGTCTAATTGCTAAGTCTAAGAAGTATCAGGCGCTATTTCTTTTTACTAATTCCATATATAATTCAGCACTGATTTGATTGTCATAACTTTGATTTGGTGATGTGAGAATTCAATGGAGAGACTGGTGTCATTGCATGTCAGGCAAGATGACTCATGCGGGAGCGCGATAGCAAGCTAACTTTAGCAACTAAGCTATCTTCCGTGGCAGGGAACAACCGGCGGAGCCGACTATATACTGGAACGGATCAGATGGTATAAATGCTAGTTAACGGTAAACCGGGGATGTCTCGGGTTACTCGGATTTCTACAGTAAACGGTACGCTTGAATCCATGCATTAGGATGACTGCGCGGCTTATGAAATGTAGATAGAGAAGTCTCCATGTTAAGTATAGGTCACATAACGTTTGCATGTTTCTGCCATCAATTGCTATAACACCTCAGCACCTAATCTCTGCCGGTTGCGCCAGTGATGGTGACTATCACCGCCTCGGCTGTGCATGCAATGTATGGATACTCTCCTCAGTCTGTTGTCTGATGCAGTTATGCTCTGGCTAGGCTCATAACAATATCACACCGGCCCCATGGAAATAGGCCTAACACCGACAGAGAGTAAGCTTTGTCTGCTGAAGGATTACAGCTTTACAGGCTGCCTTACAAATTCTACTGTGTTAAGGTAGCTGAACTAGACGCATGAAGCATCGTCAGGTGAGGTAAGAGGTTAGTCACCTTGCTTGATGAATCTTCTAGTTTGTTGTGACAATAGTTTTCCAGCAGCAGCAAAGTCTTTGAGTGGTGAGCTGAAATATGTGCTCATGTTTACGAGGTGCACTTGGTGTGTGACCATGCAGAATGCCTGAGAAAAGGTTGCTTATCCAATATTTTGCTGTGTGATATAAGTATTGTTATGTTATTGTCTATTGCAGCTGTTCATATCAATTGCTTTGGTATTGGATGAATGTTGTTTAGTGTAGGCCAAAGTAATGTGGCGCCATTCTCCCTGGCACTCTAATTGGATTGTGTGAATAAAACTGTGGTTTACTCTGATTCAGTGAGCTGATTTCTATTGTCTACACTGACTTCAGCAATTAACAGCAGCAACAATGTTGTGCAGCATTTATTGGAATTTATTTCCCCCAGTCATGTCTGTGTGTTTGTCATTCTCTCTTTCTTTTACGATTCTCTTTGACACTTTGACATTAAAGGAGATTAAGAATAGTGGTCTGTGACAGAAACTTACATCAGAGATACCTCTTAAAAAGGCATCATAAGAAGTTTTTAACATCTGCTGTAAAATTTGTGTGATATTGGATGTCTTGCTGCACCACCTTCAAAGGCATGGGTATTTGTGTCATACGGCTATGCTCGAGGATTGTATGATGTTATGATGTTGCACAATGTTTGGTAACCAATCCTTGTGCAATTGCTGAATTCATCAGTGTCTTGCAAGGCAATGATGCTGGTCAGATCCTGGTCAGTATTGATGTATATGTCTATGTAGGCACTTTAACAATCATACTTTCGCTGCTTTTGAGGGAAAATCTAGGCCAAGATGTTAGTAGGGTATAGCCTCAGCTATTTTTGACCCTGAAACAATGAATTAGAACTAGACAGACTTGTTTGCAGTATACCTTTTAACTTGTGCCTGTATGACTAGCCTACATCTTCTCTTAACAGACAAGCCTGCCATAGCGCCTCCTGTGTTTGTTTTCCAAAAAGATAAAGCACAGAAGGTAAGATTATTCAACTGTTATTCAAGTCTGAAGCCATACTGCATGATATTGCTCCCTCTCATTTTTACTGATATTCAGTCTGGGCTTGCCTTCTTCTCTCGCTGTTTGCAGAACTGTAAACAAGGCTTAATGAAAAGTCCAAATCTGTTGACCTGATGTTGAGAACATCTTACCCAAATTAATTTCAGTATGGGCTGGTATTCTCTTCTTGCTCTCATATCTACTGTTGCAGTGCCAGACTGAGTACTACTGAGATCAGAGGGAGAAATGGCTTCTTCTTTTTTTTTTATTGTCCTTAAATTCTTCATGATTGGAACAACTTTATTTAGGTGACCCAAACTAGTCTATAAATAGTTCTGAATAAATAAAAAACAAAACAAACTTATTGCCTTCTCTTACAGCGATCAGCGGAGGGCTCGAGTGCAGAAGATGGAGAGGGTAAGTTTGATGTCTGAATTGGCCACTTGCTTTGTTAACATTATCTTTCTCCTAGATTTATATAATCTAGGATATTGATGAGCTGTTGGTCATTAATGTTTTGTTGCCTCTTTCAGATTCAGATAAAGACGAGGGAAGCTATTGCCCTCCAGTGAAAAGGGAGAGGACCTCATCGTTAACACAGCAGTTCCCACCGTCACATTCTGGTAAGGGCACAGGGTGACTAAGCAGAGGGTTGTTGTTTTTTTTTGCTGCTTTGTGTTTGCAATCTAGACATTGATTTGTATGCTGAGTGTAATGCCTGTCCGCTCCTTTGCAGTTCCCAAGAACAATGTATTCATGCCCTCAAGTTTTTGCCAGTCTCCCACTGGGAACTCTGACTCTGAGCCAGGTAAGGCACTTAGACCACCATTAGTTTATTCCCAACTTTCCACTATAGTAATAACTTATGTGTTCTTGGGAATGACTTAAGGTGAAAGATGTTTGAGTAGTGAGCCCCATCAGACAAATTAAATGTCATATTCCAAGCTGGCTTTGGGTTTGAAAAGCTGTTTGGATTTATGTTCATTAGGCACAGAAGTGATCACAGAGGTCGAGGGCAATGAGTTTTTACAGTGCATATGGCTTTCTGCTATAGCACTGAGTAGGATCAGGCCGTCTCAGGCTAATAAAACCACTGAAGTGGAGAGGAAAAGGTAGAAATAGATCAGAGGCCCTAGAGGCTGCCGTACTACAGCACAGGGTTCGGACCGCAGCACACCTCTGGAGTTCAACAGGGTTGCTGTGGTAACGGGGCCCCGTGATGACAAAGGTGCAAAGGCAGATGGAAGGTAACATTTCTTTTAAGTTGCCTGTGAAGCGCTTATCTTGGATCTTTTTTTTTTTTTTTTTTTTTTAAATGTCTACTTCCTCTTGTGTTACATCTCACCAGAGGAGAAACCTGTGGGCTTTCGTTTAAAGCCACCAACTCTCATACATGGACAAGCACCGAGTTCAGGTTGGTGATTGATGTCTTTCACCTACTTCCTTTGATATTTTCTCAGATTGACTTGATTGAAATGGGAATTGGACAGCTAAAAGTGTCTTAGCTTTGACTTCTAACCTTTCATGTGGTCTCGGATAATTAGAAATGGAAGATTTCAATCTAGAACGTCTCATGGCTGTGTTGCAGGTGTCCCGAGTCAGAAACCCAAGGAGCAGCAACGCAGTGTCCTCCGCCCTGCAGTGCTGCAGGCGCCTCCCTCCAAAGCCCACGTGGAGTCCAGTGAGTAAAGCTCGGAGTCACACTGATGTATCAAGGACCTACTCTGATTAGTTGATGATTAGTTAGTAATTCTGAAATGTTCTTAAGCATCTCTGAAAGTCACCTTTGTTTCAACTGTGAAAGTTGTTGACTTATAAATGTGATGTATGATGTGTGGGGTTTCGTAGTGTGTGTTTATGCACTGCCCTGGCAGACTGAATTTCCTCCGGGACAAGGAACAGTCATGTATCATATCATCTTTTTTTGTGTGTGGTCTTTTTGTTCGTTTAGATTCCAGCTGTGGGACCAATGGAGTGAAGAAGTCATCAGACGGGGCACCTGTGACCCAGTCCCTCTTCCTGAACAACACTGAGCACTCAGCCGGTCTGGCCAAATCACCGGTGAGCAGCAGCAGCTAATGTCAAATTTCAACCTGTGCTGCCGTATAGTTAGGGCTGGGAAAAACAATACCCAACAGTACCATACCAATTTTAGCTTTTGGGGTGTTACAGTACAAGGTATGGAAAAGCTTCAAAACAGTGGATTCTTAACACTCTCTAAATTTGTGCTTTATTTATTTGTTTATTTTTAAACTGTAAATGAATTACTGTTATGTATTGTGTAGTGAAATTTGCTTTCATTCAACAAACAAAAGTTTTGTTTTAGAACTGGTATTATATTGAAACATCAGCAATACCCATCCCTACATAAACTTCATAGTTATAACATATCTTGCATATGCATATCTGTCCCCCTGTTCAGAAACATGAAAATGAGGAAGATGGAGCAAGTGGGAACAAAGATGGGAACGGAAGAGAGAAGATGGAGTCAGATGTAGCAACATCTTTCGTGTTTGGTCAGAATATCAAAGACAGGGCAAAGGTTGTTTTTTAAAACATTCCTCGCCTTTTTACAATTTTCATTCAACATTTGTGGCTTTGTAAAATTCACAAGTGCTGATAGACTGTTGAATTTTGTATGTTTTTTGGTGTTTCTCATAGCCGGAGGGAGGTACATGTTGCCTCTGTTAACATGTCTTTTCTCTCTAGTTGGAAGAGAGCAGTACAGACAACAAGTCAAAGGACGGTGTGCCACCGGAGTCAGAGGGCACTAATTATTTCTTACAGTATATCTCCACCCCAAGGTAATGTCAGAAAGAAGCGCTGCTGCCTTTCAACTATTCTAGCAACGCATCTTTATTCTTGGTTAATTCCCATCAACTAACTTATGTTTTTTCTGCTTTCAGCTCAAACAATGCCACAAACAATACAGATGCTGGGACAAAATTTGTCTTTGGACAGAACATGTCTGAACGAGTTCTGGTGAGTCCATGTAGCTTGTTGAACAGTCAGTCGGTGCCTTGTGGCACATTGGAAACCCCCTAATGCGGGGCTTTGCAAGTGTTCAAATGATCTGCTTTGCTGTGTTTTCAGAGTCCCCCAAAGGGCGAGTCATCAAATGAGGAAAATAAAGAGGCTTCAGCTGCCCCTGCTGCAGAGCCCTCATCACAAGAAACCACCCCAGAGAAGGGTAAAGACACATGATTGCACACACACATAATATTTTGCAGGTTTCCCACTGTCAATGTTCCTTAGTTCTAATGGAATTAGACTTTTTTTTTTTCCAGGACTGGAAGTTTTTAAAAAATGTCACGGAAATGTGTTCACAAACCCTTGTAAGGAATAAAAACCCCAAAAGAAAATTTCCCGATGACATAAGTGTCGGGTGATGATTGTAGACATCCAAAATAAGACCTGGGCCATTCAAATAATCAGTTCAAAAGAAAAGTTACATTTGAACCAAGACGCTACCAAATAAGGTTATGGAAATGATGCTGTATGCTGCTGAATAGTTAGGGGAAAGTTTTTTAATTTCATCAGCAAAAATGAGTGGGAACCTGGTGTTTGATCAACCCTCCAAGAAGTGCATATAACTCAGTCAAATATCTGAGGTGAGAGGTACCAATCTCACCCGCTACCCACTCAGTGTTTCCCTTAGCTCAGAACGGTATTTGTGGTGGTAGGGCATCCTGGGGGGGTCAAAAAGCAAAAAAGCATATTCTGATCCTGTTGTGGCTTAAACATTTTATTTCAACACATTCCCCTTTTCCATTGTGATAATAACAGATATCGTTGTATCTACTCCTGAAGTGAATGAATGAATTTCATCTGGTGGAGTTTTCCTTTTTTATCTGATGAAAAACATGCAGCCTCGGGTTCAGACTCCCTTTGGCTTTCTTCCTCCTTTTCCATGTAAAATGCTTTTCAGTGTTCACCTGAGGGAACAGAAATTAATTTTCCACTCTTTGATGTATGATTACGTGACTTGTTGAATATATATAGACTCTTCTAGCAGCTGGGGTAATGTCACTTTGAGGACGGTAACATCACAATATTGAAGGGAGAAAATAAATTACCGTGCGTTGTTGAGGTGATGTCAGGTTTTTGTCAGGTTTTTTTTTTTTTTATGTCAGTCAAGCAGGTGATGTCTGTCTGAGGGGGGGAAGGTGTTGACAAGCAACAGCTGAGAGACAACAAAACGTGATGCACACCTCTTTTTTGCACAGCTTTAGAGATTGATTTAGATCATTTTTTTTATACATTGACCAACTTTTTATTTTGTGGCTGATATTCCTTTAACTTCCAAGCTGCTTTTCCATGTGGGCGCCCTAGTTTGATAACACAAGGACTACATAGATCAGATCCGCTGGTCTGGTGAACGTTATTGACCAAACAAAAGCTTCAATGAACAACAGCCATCCCCAGCCAGACGCTGATTCCTCACCTCTGTAATGTGTTGTGTGTCCTCAACAGTGAACAGTGTGACAGAGTCTTTGGAGGAGTCTGCAGCAGCGTACACCAAAGCCACAGCCAAGAAGTGCATCTTAGAGAAAGTTGACGTGAAAACCGGAGAGGAATCGGAAAGCAATGTTTTACAGGTGGATAGCTGGCCCCGTTGACTCACGACCTACACCAAATGAATACGTATGCGACAGAGAGCAGTAAGGTCCTTGTTTGTCTCCTCAGATACAATGCAAGTTATTTGTGTTTGAGAAGACTGCCCAGTCGTGGATAGAGAGGGGTCGAGGTTTGCTGAGGCTCAATGACATGGCATCTACAGACGACGGCACGCTACAGTCCCGTCTAGGTAAGGACACCGGCATCTAAGTGACAGTTCTTGTTTGGCGTTTTAGACATTTAGCAAACACTCATCCAGGGCGAAGTATCATAACTGCAACAGTAGAATAATTTGAAATCAGATTCAAAACAAAGTGCTAGTTCTTGTTTTGGTTTACTAGAATTTATTTCACATGATCGAGTGCATTGTGTTTGGGCTTATAGGTCTTTGCAATGGGAGATGTGTGCGTTATTCTCTTCTAAGTGTGTTTGTGTCCAATCCTCCAGTGATGAGGACCCAGGGCAGCCTCCGGTTGATCCTCAACACTAAGCTTTGGCCCCAGATGCAAGTGGACAAGGCCAGCGAGAAGAGTGTGCGCATCACTGCCATGGACACAGAGGACCAGGGGGTCAAGGTCTTCCTAATATCGGTACGTATTACGATGTGATATCAAAGTATTTCCATCATAGCTACAATGGAGTTTGATAGCAGAAGACTTTTCAGCTATCCGAGACATCAGTGGTAAACATGAGGTTTTGCTGCCAGTCCCCCAAGGATCAAAGAGCAAAAGCTTCTTTCTAGACTCGCTATTTTACCCTGAAGTTTAACAATCATCCATCGTAGAAAGGGCAGAGATACCAATTTCTCCACTGCTATTGCTCTTGTCACCTACACGTATAACACACAAGTGAATGCAACAAGTTCAAGCCCCTTCTCTGGGGGTTGTCAAAAGTCATTATGGGAAATACAGGAAATCGCTAGTAGTAGACGAGGCAGGTTGAGGAGAAGAGGGTACAACAAAAAAGTAAATTACAGCGCTTCATCAGAAAATAACTCCTGTGTGGAGCATCACAAATCCATTCATTAATACACAGGACAAGATGTTACTATCCCTTGTGCCATGATCCAAGGTAAACACTTATAGAAGCCCAAACAAGTGGAATAACCACCAACACCATAGCAGACATCAGGCTACACCGTCATAGATCTACAGTCATTCCTCAGATGGCACCATTCACCAGTTACCTAGCCAACAGCGGTATGTGGCACGTCATAGGGGTTATCAAGCGGTTTGAACCCTGTGTAGGGTAAGGGGTGGGGGTTTGGGTGGGATAACCCCGGTTGGATACTATTCCCAGGTTAGGGAAAGGGGTGGTCGTCCCTGGTTCAGGTACGAGGAGTGAGTGAGTGAGGGAGGGAGCGAGTGAAGGAGGGAGGGAAGGAGCGAGTGAGCTACCCACAACCCTTACCTTAGCGGGCTCCCCAGCTAGCATGCTTCCTCCTTATCCACAACCGTTCACTTGCTCGCGCCGATGAATCTAATTCTGCTTGCCTCCATGCTCCACAACTCTCCACTTCAAACTTCTCTTCTCTACACTCTCCAATTCACCCACTGCCCTTCTTTTGCCTGCGACACTGCCTTAGTACATCTTACTACCTCCTCCTTACGATGTATTTCTTCAACTACCAGTTTTCTTTTTGCTACTGCTGTAGCCTTACTCCACACAGGTTTCCCTGCACACAGCCCTAAACCCCCACGCCCATGCTGCACCTGGCCTACGATGTCCCTA
>CABFOQ010026238.1:10000-20012 GCA_900660455.1 Gephyroberyx darwinii | reverse complement strand
GAAAATAAAAATAAACTTGCTGGACTCTTCTCTTCTCTTGTTTAAGCTAATTCCCTAGTATGTAATGTCCTACTTTAAGAAGAGGAGAGCAACAAACTCTTCTTGACATTCTCTATTCTAGCATTTCTAGTTCATAGGGTTTTTAATAATTATACTCGCCTTTCGCCTGCAAATATACCAATATTTGATACCCAGTGAGACCAGAGAAGTGAGTCTTTCATTTTAAATAATTGGTTAGTCTTTGGTGAACACAGTGTTGCTCCATTTCTAACATTCTCTATGTCTTAATCTGACAGTAATTATTATTTTGATATTAACCAGTGTTTCCATTGGCGTAACGTCTCAGGAGAAGATAGACAGGAATTTTAGAAAATGAAATAGCATTCCTACTATTAATCTAAATTCTTGAAAAATAGGCTGTGGAAGGGTGCTTTGAAACAAGCCAGACATCTGACTCATTTACTCGGTGTGTTTTCCTCAAGCACGCCTGCGTGAAAGTTATACTGCTTTCACCAAGTCCGTTTTCGATTGCCTGTTTTGTCCGTGCTGTTAGAACATTGAAAGGTGTTGGAGAGTTATTTTATAGACTAATCCAGGTCATTATTCACCTCTCCCAGGTGGAAGGCAGGGAGGACAGCGGTGCATTCCAGCTGTAGTCTCTCCTGTTGGAGGACTTGGCAGGTCGTGTCTGGCCCGGCGGAGGGGATGGAGAAGTGAGGGAGCGGCAACACTCCTGGGAGGGAGGTGGAAGGGAGGGGGAGGATTGGAGTAGAATGGAAGCTGGCACCACATTATCTCCAACAGTTGGTGCATTCCTTAATGATCAAGTGCTGGAGCAGCATCTGTGATGAAAGCGTGTGTGTGTGTGTGTGTGTGTGTGTGTGTGTGTGTGTGTGAGACAGAGGGAGAGAGAGAGAGAGACAGCATATGTGTGCATATCAACATATGTTCGCTGTGTTTGTTTAATTCCCTTTCACGCCACTTTAAAAGTTAGCTTTTTCTGTGCTTACGGGGAGAGGGTGTCATGCACTGTTGTGGTTCCTCTGTCTGAGGATTATTATTTGAAGGGAGTTTGTTGTTCCAGCAGAGGAAGCACTCTCACCTAGGGGTGAGGCGCCGGGAAGAAGAGCTGAGCTCCGTTACTCCCCCTGCCCTCAGCCCATGTCTATAGACCGGTGATCTTGTGCCAGGCAGGGAGTTAACACACACACACACACACACACACACAGCCTCACACAGGGTCAAGGGGACAAACTGTGAGTTGGGAATTGGAAAGTCAATAAAGCAGAAGTAATGTTATAATGACCCTGAGCTGGAGATGTCCTGTCGACCCCCACCACATTGGAGGAAGTGGACAATCAAACAAAATGGCCACTCTGCTTGATCTCTCTGAAAGCCGGCCTTAAACAGGGGCACAAGAACCACCGACCCCCTATTACTCCCAGTTCCTCTGAAGTCGATGTGTTTGTCAGAGGGAGCTATGGTGTTTGGTTTGTGGAAGTGGAGGGCAAGAGATGTTACAGAGGGATAAAAGGAAGCAACGCTTGTATACATTCTAAACTGTGTAAATCTCCTCGCTGTTTGATGTTGAGCGTAATAATGGCAGAACAGAAACCATCCACTGTACTGCATGACAGGCCTTCTCTGTCTTTCTCCCTCCTGCTCTGTCTCTCTTTTTCTGTCTCTCTCACATTCTGCTCGAGACAGGGTAATTTTAGACTACACTGCTATTGCCTCAAAAACACTGATGACTACATCAACCTGAGGAAAAAAGAAACACTTCCCTGAAACCATCCAGAACACTTATGTGCTTATGAATTGTGCCCTTTTGTTGCCAGCACTGTGTTCACAAATGAGCCATTGTCAGATGAGTAGTTGGTCTCAGGAGTAGTTGGCATTCCTTATGGTGCCCCGGGGCTTTCTGGTGATGGTAGTGTGCCTGGCTTTTGCTTTTTGCCCCGTTCTAGAGAGTACAAACACAGTTTTACAAACAATGTCATCCGAGACAGCCTATGAAACCTGAGGACAATTTCTTTCAATCTGTAGTTAACAAGAAATGAACACAGATTACTGTTATTTTTCAGTTGGGTTGTACAGCATTGCTGTTGAAGTCTCCTTAGGACAGTAGCAGTACAGAGCCCCGTCTGCCTCTGGATTCTGCACAGTTGCCGTCTTGGTCTGGTTAAGATTGGGGGCAGTTTTCTGTGGAGACAGTGGCTCAAGGTGGAGGGGTGGAGGTTTGCTGGTGCTGGTGGTGTTTGATGGGAACAGGCTGACCCCTAAGCAGTGCAGGGATGGTGGAGGCCTGGGTCAGCCGGCCCAGTGTGTTCTTTATCAGCCACCCCAGCGACAGCATGGCAGATTACAGCCATTCCTCCACTGATTCATTGTCTGCTGGACAAATGTTAATTGTTTTCATCATTGGCAGCTATGTGAACACTCGGACATACCCAGTCTCACTCCTTACCTCCCCCTTAATGTCTGTCTCTGCCCTTATGCTATCCCCACAATGTCTGCCTCCCCCCTCCCTCCACCCTCAACCCATCTCTCACTTGTCAGTCTGAGTCCTTTAATGCGCCCTGCAATTTTACTGGCAACAGAAAAAGTACTTATCTTTGATGTGGTACACTTACTTTGTTTGATATACAAATAAATCAATAGATTTAGAGATTCATAACATCCATGAAATATTGTAGAAACTACTGTAATAGTATTGTGGCAATCAAATACACTGGCTTTGGAATTTTATTTCTTCTCTATTTCTAACAGTGAAATAATAGTTAATTCAAAACAAAGGCACTTTGAATTTATTTTTCTTGTCCTTGTTTTTCAGAGTCCTCATGCATGGAGACACTTCTGTCTAAAGACTGGAAAGAGAAGATGGAGAGGCTCAACACCAGTGAACTTCTGGCGGAAGTAAAAGGTAGGGACGCCATGGCTGCACCGGTTTTACCTCACAACGCAGCATTTAGTCATGTTAACAAGTCTCTCATTCCTATCAGACATACATTATCTATGTATGATCTCAGAAACAGCCTTGTACTCTGAAATAAAACAAAGGCCTTTGGCTGCCCTCCTCCATTCATTTCTCTCCTCCCTTATCTTTTGTTGGAATGCCCCGGTCTGTCCAGAGCGCTGTCTTCGAAATTCCAGCTCCTTCAGACTCATTCTGAGGTTTTCTCTGCTTGTCAGTGGTTTACTGTGTGAGACAATTGTTGTCCCTTCAGACAGCCTGGGACTAGCTACACACTGGCTTTGACTCATGTAGTGTGTTCATGCCGCTCTGGTGATTGTTGAACACAGCTTGAGAGCCAAAGTGTGCTTGATGTAAACAGAGCATGGCTGAGATGAGCAGAGAGAAGAGGCTGAGAGGGGAGAGGAGAGGGTGCGGAGATGCACAGTCTTCTCCTCGACGAGCCCGCGGTTGAATGGAATGTCTCGACTCTGACGGTGAACGCCCTGTGCAGCGTATCAAGTACAGCACAGCTCAGCACTCCCCCAAAATCTCTGTTTATGACAGGGGAAGGTGGGCCTAGGATGGGCTGGGCTGGGCTCCTGCCTCAGTCCTTAGCACTGACTGTTACTGAGAGCTTGGGTGTTTATACAGCACAGGACAGCACAATACCAGCTGGCTGATAACACCAGGCTGTCACTGGCTCTCCCTCCACAATTCCCTCCATCACTCGACTTCCTGTCTCTTGTTTTTGTCTCTCTGTTAATACGACTTAGCTGTATTCTCGGTATAAGACGGGTTATGATGACTCGATCTGTTTTTTAAGGGGTCGTTTTCTTAATTCATAAAGACTATTCCCAAACACCTATAAACCATAAACCTAGCTCATTCCTCTGGTAATTTTGATCGTGTACTTAAACGTCTCATTTTATTACACATGGTTGACATACATGAATAATATTGGTCTTTGGTTTTAATTATTGAATTACACTTTCACCACGTGCTGGGGGAAGGAATAAGGCTGTAGAATGTTCTAATAAGTATATTCATTGGCAATAACCTTAATGAACTGAAGGATAAATCATTTAGCTTGGTAAACTAGATTCATTGTACCTGCCCTAGTATATGCCACTGTAGATCAAAGTGCAGTGGATAAAATGTTTAAAATGATTTAGCCTTTTGAAAGCAGGTCTATTAAATTACAGGGCATTTCTTCTGTTTGATGAATGGGAACGGTAAGGTTACTTGGTGGGCTGTAAACAGGTAGGGAGTCTGATAATACACACTATGGCCTCTGTCTGTTGATGTGCGTGGAGACACAGTCTATACACCGCAGTCACCAATATAAATGCTTCTCCTATCACACTGGCAGCCTTAGATTTTTAATTAGCATGCCATTTCATATGACTGTAGACATTTCAAAGGGCTGCTTTGTGCTCCCCCTTACAAATGTCTCTCTCTGCGTTTGATGTCTGCCTGATGTAAATACGGGCAATTAAAAAGAAACCCAGGGTTGGAGTCGCACAAGGTCCGCCTAATTAAAACACAAACAAAGGTACCAAGCAGAAAACACCTTATGATTAAGATCTAAAGTGTTATGATGAATCAGAGGTTCCATTAATTGTTAGGTTAAAATCAGTACAAAGGGCAAACATGCCTGTAGGTTTAAATGAATAAAAGAAGGTAGAGCATAAAGGCTGACTACCTACTGGCTGAGTGGCCTTGCACGTTCTCTCCTCATTGCTCCCTGAATCCACAGCCAATTATACTGTGTACCTTGTAGGCTACCTTGTGACATTGTTCCATCAAAACAAAACAAAAATCTACTTTTGATTACCTCAAACAGATGAGTAAAATGTCTTCTTTTTTTTTTAAGCAAATTACTTTTTCAGTTATGGCAAATGTCAGTATTAGTGGCGTACAATCTGTAATATCTTCAAATATATCCCTCATCCACAACCTTTCAAGATGCATAACAAGTGGTGGGATCTGGCTGGTGCAGACTGGGTGAGGAAATATCATCGCCTCTCTTTTAGAGAAAACAATAGGTGTAACACAATTTGGCCGAGGGCTTCACCCATGAAAGGAAAGACACTCTTTTACTGCAATTGTGTTCAAACATGCCCAGAATACTTTATCCTCTTGTGGTGAACACGCAAGTACAGCAAACAAAACAATGATATCAACAACATCAGAGATCTGCTTTCCAATGTCTGCTAACCCAACCAACCATTTTCCCTTTTTACAGATGACACATCTATAATTATAACGTACTGTCTTGTGGGTTTCAGCTTTGAAATGTGGTGAATCTGAGGTGAAGACATTTTTGAAGGGACTGGAGTCAGTAAAAACGAGCACCATCATCCAGTATAGGTGCGGTACTTAGGTGAGACACGGAGAACGGGGTTATTAAGGGTTAATGATTTCAAACCTTCATCGGCCTTGTCTCATATGCTGTTAGGGCTTACCATCAGCACGGGCAGGCAAAAAGGAGGGTTTGAGAAGGAGAATTAGCGGCGGATTTCTTTTCACCAGCCGATTCTAGGGGTAACTGTTTGTTTTCATACCTGAGCTTAGCTGTCAATCTGGAGAAACGGTGAGGAGGGAGATGAAATCTCCTGAACAAAACCACAGAGCAAGAAAAGGGACGCTTGCTGGAAGGGCTCCAAACCACAGAAAGTAGCAGATAATAGGAAGCAAGGTAGAAGGAGGAGCATGAGAAAGAGAGAGAGAGAGAGAGAATAAGAGACAGAGAGAGATATTTCAGACATGGCTGCTTTGACTTGACATTTTTAATAATGTCCCTCAAAGAGATCTTTGTCTAAAGAAATGCTACACCTCCATATTTCACACATCATATACAGAATGTTTTAGGGTGCTTGTAATCTTCAAGGTGACTGTACATGCATGCACATAATATAATGATACTAAAATATTTATTTATATTATATTTGTTTCACGTCACTAATAATGATATAGTGGCATTTGGAAAATAAACTTGTTCTGTGCCGTGTTGCTTCGGGTTTTTGAGCTTCCTACTCAACAGAGCTGTTTAAGTTTCCCTGTAGAGGGCCAATGTCCCAGCCCACCGTGGGCGAAAAAAAAAAAAAAGCTCAAGCATTTACTCAAACTGAAGGAAAATATGTAGTTGCTAAATTGGAACACAAACTGTATTCATTCTCTCGGAATTGGTTGAAAAAAAAAATTGAAGCTTAACATTGTACATTCGCGTTGAAATGGTAGCTTGAATACTGAAGCACAAAAATTGCGTCTCTTTCACTCTCATAATCAATTTGAGAATGGTGTCTACATGACAGTGGTAGGGCGCACACAGACAGTCCTGTGGCAGGCAGATAAGTGGAAGCTCTTTAGCAGGAGAGCACGGGGCAGGGCAGGGCGGCAGCTGAGACTGATTTGATGCTGGCCCTACCTGGGCCGGCTTTACCCCCGCACCAACAGAAAGGAGTCTACTGTGTGGACACAGAGCCGATATTGTTCAGCCATCTGGGTTTACTTCAAAACATGATTATTCAATTTACAATTTAGCTTTATTCTTAATGGCTTCAATAAAGTGGAGACATGGTGCCACTGGAGATACACAGCACAATATCTGTATAAACACACAGAACCATAAGCCGATTTTAGTGTGAGGGTATCATCCTGTGAAAATATTGTTGTTCTATATTACTTTTAAAAACACTGTGATAATAAATCCATTAGGCCTACACTCAAAAATCAAAAATCAAAAATCTACCCAGTGACACTTCATAGGACATGAAGTATAGTAGAATACATATAAAAGGTATATGTGTAGGTATATCTTTATAACATGCTGTATATATGTGTGTATGTTATACATATTTTTGAGCATGTTTTCTAACATATATTATGAAATATACACGTTAGATAGATTACTTACATCGATCAATATTGAATTTGACTGAACTGTTCTAACTAAATCAGTGTTGCATTTTTAGGAGTTTTGGAGTTTGAAGGCATGTTTGAGAAATTGTTTGATTAGGAGGAGGAAACCCTCCCATTGCATGCACACCCAAACATACACAAAAACTCTCTTTCAGACACACACGCACCCACGCGCACACACACACACACACACACACACACACAAACAACACAAAACTGTATCTGTCCAGTTGCTCCAGTCAAAAGTGCCTCAGTTAGCGTTTTCTCCCCAACACTTCAGTCAACTGTTTGCCCTGTGCACTCAGGTGAAATATGAGCCACAGTAAATCATTATTCTTCAGGCCACATTTGCCAGATGAATGTATGAGCGTGTTGGACTGTGTGTTTTTCTCCTCTAATGAATTGAGGAATTTAGCTTGTGGCAATGGCAGTAGAAAGGTAGAGAGGAACACCTTTGTGCGCGTGTGTGTTTGTGCATATGTGTGTGTGTGTGTGTGTGTGGGAGAGAGAGAGAGTTCTCTGTTTTCTGTTTTATTTTGATGCAGTTTACATGCTGTGTTTTACTAATGCCTTTTAAATGATTATGATACATTTTACACATACACACATGTAACTATCCTGTCCTCATTTCAAGAGAAGGCAAAGCATTTACCAAGCTTTACAAAGACACACCTCTCTCCTTTGTAGAAGGGTACCCCACTGAAATATTCAGCAGCTTTGCCGCTGCAAAGAAAATTGTGTGTTCACCGCCATGTAACGTTGCTGAAGCACTGGCTGCTCCGGCCCGGCCTAGGTTAGTACATGTCAGGGTGATTTTCCTTTACAGACCCACAGCTCTCTCTTGCTTCCTCACAACCCCAGTTGTTCAACTCTGTCTGGAGCGTCACGTCTTCATCTTAACCTCAAGGTGCTCTCCTGTCATGTTAGCTTCTGCCCTATTTACAGTTCTGAGGTTATATTTATAAAGCCTACAAAAAGAGGAATTAGTCTAATATTCTCAGGGACTGGTCTCAGCTGTTCTTACTACCTACTCAGCCGTTTCAGTGCAGCACTGATCATCTGGATTAACCCCAGACAAAGCACAGGCACATTCAATACATAACACTCAAATACAACAGGCTGAAAATGTTTACAAGATCTCTTTGGCACATTTTGAGTCCAACAAAACAAGTAGATAGATTAATTATCAACAGTATAGCTGACACCAGTGAATAAATGTTCTGCAAAAACAATACGATAACATCCAACTCTTAATTCCCTTCCAAGGTTTGCAGACTGTAGACAGCTTTTTTTCCTGGATCGTTCTCTCTCAGGCTTGTATGTTGTGTTTGAGACCTTGAAAGTTGTCTGGTTTGCTGTTTATATTTTGTAGGGCTCAGGTCAAACCCATTGTCAGAAAGGCCATAAGAGATGAATGGAGGTTTTGGAAGTATTGATGTGGTGATCTTTCCTATATGCTGTCTTCCACACCCACACTACCTGCCATGGTGTCAAGATCTGTGTCTTTTGTCACAGTGTACTATATAGTCAAAGAACGAAATACCGATCTACTGAAAAAAAAAAACAGGAACTAAGTTTGTGCAAGTTTTTTCTTTTCTTCAGTGTGGATTTCAGTGTTCCTATCATTCTCCGTGGAGTAATATGTTCAGGTCGAGCCTCTATCTTGGCTTTGATGAAGTACCTTGTCCAGTGTCATGGATAGACATTGAAGTGCTGCAGCTTTTTACATTAGCATAATTATACTGAAGAGTGGCGCTTCCTCTATCATCAAAATATTAGTCTCCATCAGTGTTCAGCATGAACAGCAGAGCCCTAGTAGATGAAGTGTGCTTTTATTAATAACCTCTCCATGTGTCAATCAGACTATTTCTTGAAAAATATTTTTGCAGAGCCGTTTAATGCATTTTCCTTCTATAATAGTGTCTTTTAAAATCACATTCGCTGCGCACAAATATGTATACACGTGCACGTACACAGATGCACGCACACGCACACACATACACACACATACATAGTATACTATACTACCATCAGATGCCCACAGCAAACTGCTTTTAAGAGTCTCAAGCACAGAATGAGAAGTGGTTTTAAAAACTTGACAGAATCAGACATTTTTTAGCAGGTGGATGGGCAGTCTCTCAATTTGAAGTAGCCTATACGGTCATGCTGTGTAGGAAGGCTTAAGGACTGAGAGTCAGAGCTGCCAGTGGATGACATGTGCTAGTGAGTCCTTGCTTATGCTTGTTAATAGTGTTTTATTGGCAAGATTAACAGCTTTTATATCATGGCAGGGGCAGCAAGCCAGGTAAAACAGCTGTTGCTCATATTGTCTTGGTTGTGGGACATGGAGACACTTTAACAGCATATTATTGGAAGCACATATGGCCTCATAGCATTGCTGAACAAGTGTATATACCAGTTTAAATCCAAGGGATCCCATAAAACCAGCTTTTGTTATTCTTTTTTTCCCTTAAACTTGGTTTGCTGCCAGTCAGCTGCTCAATGTAACAAATTATTTAGGCTATGGGGTGAAATGTTTTAGTCACATTCAGTATTATAAAAATAAATTTGGTGTCAAAGATGCCTCATGTTTCATCCTTTTGTTAAGGGGATTTTATGGTATTTGGAGCAAGGTCTGTGGCCTGAAAATTCTCCTATTTAAACACTAAATACATCAGCAATAGATGCAATTAGTAGTTATTAAACTGGCTCTTCATTTTCAGAGGAAGAATAGACATGGCGTCAGATGGCACAGAGTTCACACTAGTGTAGAAATTCTGTAGTGCCCTGAACACACAAGTGCATTCAGCCAGGGGCATGTACCTTTTATTATTTGGCGCAACACCTAACATACATCTGTACACTCATGTCTACACACACACACATTGAGAGAGAGAGAGAGAGAGAGTGCTTCAGCACGCAAGGCATTCTAGCTATGTGCGGTCTGCATGCGGATACGGCCCGGCACAATCGCAGCATTTAGACAAATCTTAATTTACTTAGGATGGGCTTGCAGCATATGGAAGCATCCACAATAGCTGACTGATAGAGAGACAAAGAAATTCCAGTGTTCTGACGCTAAAAAAGTCATTCAGATCGAGTCATAATGGCTCAGCTGTCCTAACCAAAGGAAGG
>CABFOQ010026238.1:0-5000 GCA_900660455.1 Gephyroberyx darwinii | reverse complement strand
AATTAAATGACACTTAAAACTAGGTTGTCATGCTCAATGAAGTGTGCATGTAGTTAGAGGGGCTGCTGGGATTGGGTAGATTGTGATATGGCTGTTCGTCACTGTTCTGCTGGGGGGGGCGGTTGGCTACTCCAACAGACCAATCACCCATGTCCTGCCTGCACCAGTTATCTCCATCATAACCATGTTAATCTGTCCTGTATATATCATATATATCTCCATAACTACTGTACCACTGATTGTGACGGTAGGATGTATCATTTAGAAAATTTAAACTGTGTAGATTTTTGTCTGATTTTGCAGCAGTTTGGCTACAGGGACATGTTATGTAGCAAGAGAGTAATGATAAAGTACTGTAATGTTATTCTTGCTCAGTAATCTCCTACTAATAAATCATAATAATCTTGAACAGGCTTTAACATTATAGTATCTGTTTGAAGAGTCATGTGCAGTTAAAGTGCAGTTACTATATTGTGTGTTCTCTTGCATGAAGCGAAAGCTGTAGCCAGTGGCCTGCATACTAGATATTGTTAGTTTTTACTCCTCTGCACGTACTGTATAGTGTGAATAGGAATAAATTAATTTCCTGTCTTTACTTTTGTTTCCAATCAGATCGCAAGACAACAGCAGCAGCTTCTGCAGCAGCAGCACAAAATCAACCTCCTCCAGCAGCAGATCCAGGTCGGTGAATTTGTTCCTGTTGTCCATCCGACACTCAGTAGCTTACCCCTCTTATTTTATCACTTACAACAATATTTCTCCCCCTTCATTCATAATTCATAATTGGTTCACACAACTGTCATCACGAACCCAATATATATTCAAGTATAGATCACATTAATGATATCAGCGCTGTCTTGTCTTCTCCCATCTTTCTCTAATTTTTACCTTTTATACAATTTGGCTTGTTATCTTTATCTCAATTTTTATGTCACTCTCCTACATTCATCATTCTCAGTCAAATGTTAATTGCCTGTTGGTAATTGGGAGGGCTTTAAAATATGGAGGAGAATAATTAGCACATCTTAATGAACAAAGACGAAAAAATGGGGAAAGTAACAACAGCTAATGAGTCCTGTTGATGGAGAAGAGCCTGGAGGTGGGGGACATGAAAGAGGCCGGTAAATGCCTCTGAAACGAGCCTGTCCCAGAAGAGCTACGTGGCATGCTTTCACACAACACAGGAGCTAGTGAAACTTATTGCCATAATGGTGTATGGCTGACATTGTTCATTTTTTCTGGTTGTAAATGCTATTGCTTATTAATTTATCCTGGTATACATTTAAGTGGCACTCTAGTTTTTGATTTATGCACTTAGAAATATTAAAGGTATAAGCTGTTGTGCTGTAATGTAAGAAGCTATGTGTAAGTGTGTGAGTGTGTGTGTGTGTGACCGTGTAGGGCAGGGTGGGGGATGAAGGACCACCCAGGCAGCATGTTGTTGGACATGGCCAGACTGTACAGAGTTATCCAGGGTTGGTCACTGGCTGTGGTCAAGGTTGTGGGCCTAGCTGTGTGAGGATAACCAAGGTTATCCTGTTGGGTGTGCCTGGTGTCAGGCACATCCTTCTCCATTCACCTCCTACACTCTGCTTGTTCTTCGTGCAGACAACTCCCCATCTTCTCCTCTCACTGGTGATATGTTTGGCAACTTGGGGGGAATCTAGATAGAGAACAGTCACAGCAATATACAAGAATTTGTACCACAGGATCAAAATCTCTTCAAATGTTTACTGACTGGAAGTTGTTCCTATGTATTTAAAGCAACTATGCTGAAGTGACTGAGTGGACACCATCAGAGTTTTCCTAAAGGTTTTCCTGTGTATTCCACAGCATTGCTCTGAATAAATACTATCTAGTTTCTTTGGTAAGATCAATTCCTCCTCGTAGGCATCATTATCAGGTTTCCCTGCTGTCCTTTACATCTTAACCCATCAGATCTCATTCTGCCATTCCTATGATGTGGGGAGGCGAAGCACGCCCGTTGAATTTACACAGCAATAAGAACAACAGCAGGATTTACTGCCGGGACATTAAAATCCCTCTTTCAAGGGCCCTTCCCAAGAGAAAGGCCTAACTGTCAATATGCTCTTGAGAAGCCACTGGGCTGGACCTTTCACTTTAACAGTGGACAGTCTATTGGAAAAATGACTCCATATCACACTCCACTAAAGAGGAGCATAGAGCATGACACTCTCTCTAGAAAACACTCTAAAATGAAGTACCTTATGCACTACTAAGAGCCTAGTATCACTCATATCATGGAGGGCTCTTTACTTATGCTCATTGAGCACACATACCCTTAATGCATCTCACTTTTAGAGGTCTCTACTTTCATCTCAAAGTTAAAGGCAAATGATACCTGGAAATTCCCCTTGATGCATAGTTTTGAGAGGGGGTTGGGGGTTGAGTGTGTATGGGAATGCACTTCTAAATATGTATAGATCATTTCAAACACTTGAACAGAGATAGAAGTAAAGTCTCTCCTTGTGCAGCCAAGTTAGCCAGCGTCTCCCCTGACCAGACCCTGATCTGTCCTGATAAAAACACCACATCCACAATTAAACAAAACAACCCCATGTTCAGGCCATCTGCTCCGCTGCCCATCAGTCTTTGCTGACTCCACTCAGCAGACAGACCCCTACTAGCAGCAGTCCACCAGAGCACAAACAACATGGATTACTCTCACTACTTCAAATCAGTTTGATCATGTTCAACATTGTTTATCCCACACCAAGTCCTTTAATGCTTATTTCATGACATTTTCCGTCTTCCTGACCTAGTTCCTCCAAACATTCAATGTGGTGTTGGCCACTCCTCTCACGATGGAGAAGCAAAGAGAGGAGAAGAGAGGCAGGGGCAAGTTAGTGAAGCATCTTTTTGCCACTCTGTTTTCATTACTGCTGCCTCTTAAAAAATGCCCTGGCCCCTTTAATATACAACAGCTTTGACTTAATTAGTTCTGTAAACAAGCTTCCAGTCTGTATGTCACAGACTCTTAGCAAAGTGGTAAAGCAGTGTTGAGGGATTGAGTTACCCTGCTGTTAGCATGGAGAGCAGTAGGCTTTATTGGAGACCCTACTAGCCATCAAAGTCCTTCTGGTTTGGCTCCAGGGAAAAAGCCACTCTTGCTAAGGTCTCATATTGATGATGTAACTGATCACATCAGTGGGCACTATAAACTGGACTGTCAGAGTCCAAACAATAAAACCACGGGGACTGTAACTCGAGACTCTTGTTGGCACGCTATATGTGGACTTTCAAGGGGTTTCTTTGCATGAGGGTTGGAGGGGATCTGCGAAAAGTGTGTAGTTATAGAGGTTTAGTGAACGAGAGGTTTGGAACAAGGCAGCATGCAGTTTAATCAAGTTTCCCTTTTGAATGGCCATCTCTCTTTTCATCCTTTCTCATCATACTTACAAGAGGGGGAGAGAGATTTAGTCTTTGTCCTTCAGGATTACAATGTCACTTGTTTTAAGATAGCAGATGTTTTGATTGCGGTGTTAGGGGCTTATCAAAAGTTAAAGCTCAAGGCTTTGTGTGTTTTTCCCTCTGCTTGTTTGTATTCCATCAGTCCGTCCTCGTTGTTGAAATCATCTTGGCACTAATTCAATCTCAGGAGGGGATTAACTCTTACTTGATTTAGTTGAAAATTCGAAACACCATTCAGGATTTTATAAGAAGCATGTGACAATTAAACGTACATGTTGACAGAGAATGAGTTTGTTCCATAAAATAAGTTATCAATCTCTCTGAGTCTGTATACAGGCACTCAGAGGTGCATTCAGTTCTGTTTCTCTTATTTGCTTAGCCTCTGCATCAATCAGGCACAGTGACCACTGTTTGACTGGACTCTTTAGGGCTCTCTGCTTGGTAATCACACCCACTGTCTCCTCCTAATGGCATAATGGCAACAGTTGAGCAGCTAAATAGCATCACTCTGATCATCAGACTTTAGGCTTAGCTTAGTTCATAAAAGGCAAGTAGGTAGAGTTAACCAAACTCATGAGATCTGTTAAACATGGCAAGGGAATGGTGACATGATGGCTCATCTGGGTTTGCTGTGCTCTGATGGGATGTAGAGCTCTGTGAAAGCTCTAGTGACAGTATACGGTTTATAGCCATGCCCCAAGCACCAATGCCCTTGCCTCTCTTCCCTCAGAGAGGCCAGGTGGAAATTCTTGTGTTCTCACGAGGTTTCCAAGCCAAAGTGCATCCCGCACATGGGGATGGCACCGGTTCATGCATTCCTCAAGGATGGGCCTTGTAAGATATGAGCCACGGTTTGACACTCACATACAGGCATGTAGATACAGAGGGAATCGTGTACAGTACGCACGCACGCACAAACACACACAAACAGACACACATCAAGAGAATAAATATTGGCTGAAAGGTCAGGGTGAACTTTATCTTCACAAACAGGCTGGAGAAAGGAGCTCCCCAGATAAAACAGGGGGACGCTTTTAATCAGAAACATTTGAATGTTGTTTTTCCACAAACAATATCACAATATCAAGGCATTATCGTTTATCCTTAGATTTGGCTAAAATTGTAACTTCGAGCTGGTATGATTGTGCAGCATGCTCAAAAGATCTCACAGATAAGGCATTTCTATGGAGGCCATTGTTGATCAGTTTTTTTCACGCTTGGTTTTAATCCTGCTCTCGTCATCAAGCAGGTCTGGCTCTATTTATCTCCCCTTGACCTGCCTTTTCTCCTTTTGCTGCTGCGATGGCCCTTCACATGGCCTGGCCTCCCACCCCAACCTCATTATATGCACACACATATAGTGTGAGCCTCTACATCCAACCTTTGACTTTGTGTCCATTCACACACACCTCTGTATTTTTCTAATTTAGTGCTGTTAAATGTCTCCACAATAATAGAAGACTTACACACTGACATAACTGGTCTTTTGTCAGGTTTGTTTTCCAGATAAGTAGTTAGTTTTTGAATGTTAGGTAAGGTTAGGGTCAAACTTGGGAGTGATTGTAATG
>CABFOQ010026235.1:0-10054 GCA_900660455.1 Gephyroberyx darwinii | reverse complement strand
ACCTATGACATTTGGGTTTTTTTTCCTCTGTATAATTGCCTTGAGGTTTTCCCTAAATGTTTGTGAATTTAAGATCAGAGTAGTTACCGTATCAAGTCTTTTACCCTCCTCTTGTCAAGCGTGGGGGGGGGATGTTTGGCTTGTGCTGGCTGCATGATTCAGGACCTCTGTCTGGTGTATTACTAATTGCTGTACTATTACAGATTCTTGGTAATTTGTGATCAGTTCGTTTGGGACTGACAGACGGAACTCCTGGGACATGTGGAAGAGTAGTTAAATTTTATTTAAATTTTAGTGTTGGTTTTATAACCAACAAGGGGGGAACTGTTGTGGAAAATTGAACCTACACATCCACACATGTGCATATATGGACTACAGATGTACTGACTTTCTCTTGTGAATATACTGTTTCATGCTGTGTGAGTAGAATGGTCTCCTCTCTGTAACCTTTGGGCCATAACTTCTCCTTCCCAGAGGCCCATGTCACCATGGCCCTGTTTAGACTATGGATGTTCTCAAACAAGGACAACACGTGGTGTTTTCACGGTCCTTCTATCTCTTTTTGTGTCACCTGTTATATATTCTATATATATTATATAATATATTCAACTAAGACGAACCTCAGACTCAAGAACTTTTTTACATCAGGTTGTATTGGGCAACTATCACTGACTATGTTTCCATACCAAAATAACCTGGGTACTGGCTATACACTGGATCTAATTCAGGTTCATTCTGTTTCAGACATGAAAAGCCAGAGTGAAAACAGCAAAGTGTTTCCATGCCACAGTAACCTATGGGAATTCATATGGCCGTTATAACCAGGTTTCTCATAATTAGAGTGTTATTCTAACCCAGTTAAGTTTACAAATCGAGTTAGTCGAGGAACCGGGTTAAGAAGTGAATTCTGTGCATGGAAATTGCTGCAAGAGGAATGCATCAGTCAACAACCTTCTGTGTATATGAAGCTTAAATAGAAATACACAAATTGAGGATGGCAAGCTAAATAGGCCATGAATATGTACAATTGCACATACATTGCTTATAAAAGCATTAACATTTCCTGAGGCTGTATGTTATACAACAACCCCTAACATACCATTTTATTAATTTTAGGACTGTATGAGATGAAGACATGTCTTAATATGGAAAACATTTATTATGTATACAAAAAATTATTCAATAGAAAGTAATAATCAATATGAATGAACAAACATTTGGCATGCCCCCCCCCCAACTAACAGGTGTCTGCTCTAGTGATTAAGAGTTGGGTGTTTTCGGGTTAACGTTCATTCAGAACGTTAAAAAGACATAACTATGCCCTGATTTCCATACTGTATAGCAAAATTACTATAAGAACCAACATCCGAGTTAAATTTTAGAAATGACTCAAAGTGTCATTAATAACATCCGGGTCTCTTTCAGTAATCCGACTAGAATACCAGAAGACAGGTCCCACAATTTATTTTATACTTTAGCCCAATAAAGGTAGTCTTATTCACTGTGGGGCTCAGATTCAGAACACAGCTTATTGATAGTCACAGTTTAATTGTCTAAAGTCTCTATACTTAAAACTTAGGTATGTTTTTTCCCACTTTGCAATACGAAGCTAAGAAAGTATCGTGAGCAAACCTGGTCCAATAAAGGCCTTGAATACGCACTTTCAGACAAGGACCCACATTTCACACTGGGGTCCAGGCTTGCTAAAATAAAGATTTTAGTACACGACAAACAGGTTGGTGACCCATAGTTTAAAATGCACTGGTTTAAATATTTTTTTCATGTCAACAAGCTTAGCCTTTACTAACACAGCTCATCACAGAATAAATATAGTTAACATTAACTAATTGTGCACTGGAAATGTGTCCAACTCTGATCAAATGAGATGGGACGTCCATTAACACCCAAACTTAATCACCCCGGAGACCCTGGCCACAACAAATCAATAAAAACAAAAATATTTCTTGTAAACAAACTGATTATATAGACAAGAACCCTATCAAAAACAAGAATATTCAGTAATTCGTAGCACTGCATTCAAACACACAATAGAAAAATTCAGTTTCCCAGGACATTAGTTAGAAAACCAATTGGAGCAACATTCTTCATTGTATTTCAATATTTCAGATTGACAGAGCAACTGTCAGCCAATCAGAATGCTCGCTTTCTTTGCCATCCAATTTCAGTGGCCGTAGTGAGGAGCAAGCCCACCCCTATACAAAACCAATATTCGCCAGTTAGAAACCAGAGCCATAGACTGTTTCTGTGTCGACATGGCACGTTACAGAGCACACTGGTCTATATTTACAGCCAACGCTTGTTACTGTAGACATAAGCCAGCCACAGGGAGCCTACAGTATAACCTGGACTAACTAGCAATGGTTTGGGTGGGGGAGAAAAAAAAAAGTTTAGATGAGCAGAAACTATACCTGCCATGCTGTCCAATCACAATCCCAGCAGAGAAAACCTGAGTGACTGAGTTAACATGTCTGAGAAACATCATTTTCACATATAACCATGAGAAAGTTATCATTATGGCCGGACTTATCTAACGGACCAAAGATTTTAAAAGACATGTACCCATGATTTTATAATCGTGGCAGTATCACAGCTTCCAGTAGGGTGTCAGAGCAGGGAGAGGCTAGTTCATTTCCCGAGACTTTGAGTGCCTCATTACAAAGTCAAAATACCTTGATACGCAGGCAACAATTTACAGACATTTAGCAGTTTGGTTAACATCTATGACCTAGAGTGTTTTGTCTTCAGACCAGGTTGCCGCTCCCCATCAATGCTGAAGGCTTGCAACTCCACTGCATCAAAATGTTGCCCATTTAACATTGCTGTATCCATTTAGTTGCCCTTTGGGCTCCGTTTTGCATTCTTCTCAATGCACTAATCTGACTGAATCAGGACTATGTGGAATTTACAGTTTCTTTCAACACTGAAGGATGTCATTTCAACATAATTCTATACGCATTTAAAAAATTGCATACTCTTAAGTATGGTTTTTAACCAAACCTACCGCTCCTGCCCCACCCTTCTGGACCTGATGCTGCCAGGCATTCTACACTTGCTGAGTGAGTTTGATATCGACCAAAGGCCCTCCAAGCAGCTCAGCAGATCTTGAAGCATAAGGATGGTTATATGAGGAGTTCTTTAGTTCTAACCTGACTAGGGACAGCCTGGTTTCCACTACAGGGCTTGGTATGCTGTCATTCGGTACTGTTTCCAGAAGAAATCATCTGTAACACATCCCATGAGTTCAGATAAACTAGCAGTGTTTCTGATGCAGGAGAGTTGGTCCTGCAGTAGAAGCCAAGGTAAGAATATCAAACCTACCCAGCTACTACAGGCAGTAGAAATAGTTAGCTGTGAAGTTATAGCATGTACAACGTATGATCACATGATCCTCTTGACCCCTCCCCTCAAAACTGCTCCAGCCAGTTGCAACCTTTGTCTTAAGGAAGAGTTTAAATCGGGTGAACAATCATATTTCCTTGATCTGTTTGAAGAGACGAGGAGGAAAGGGGGAGAGGTTTAGGATTGTGCTCAGGATTGTGATAACGGGCCCAATATTAAAGACGGTCAATGAAAACTGACAGGAATAAATAGTTCTCCAATGTCCACTTAACATGTGTGATCAATGCCACCATGGACAGTCAAAACACTGAAGTTATTAATTCCTTACATCATTATGAAAAACGAAAAAACCATCAGCATTAGCATCATGGTTGAGGTCCTTTATCTTGACAAACTTGAAAAAATAGCAGGTTCTATTCGTTGATTTCTATAGGACATTCTATAGGTTGTATTAAATCATGCCATTCAGCTTCGCCTGAATGAATGACACAATGCTTACCAGAAAAGAAGAAAAAGAACAGGCCCACAGGATGGAGCAGTGATGTGAAAATGAAGAATACTGTTATTCTGAGTGAGAATATTCAGCTGCACCATGCTATTTTTATTGAAAGTTTGTAGCCGAGCGCCATAATCTTCGGCGTGATCCATAGATTTTTGTACTGAGACTGTAATTGTCATCTACAGGTGGAATTATTATTAAAAAACAGGTCCGGAGTTGAGAAGAGTAGAAACAGTCTGTTAGAAACGTGCCCGGGAAAATCTTCGTATAATCTTGACCTATGAAAAACGAATGACAAGGCAACGACGACGTAGAAAAATATCCGAGTGGCTCTAGAAAAAAAAAAAAGGTTAAGTCAAAACCACCAGAGGGAAGGAGGGGAGATCTCACATGATGGAACACTCTCTGGACGTCATCTTCTTGCCCTGCATGGACACACAGAAATATTCAGAGCATTCAAAACCCTCTTCTACAAAGAATATTTTAGATGTGCGAGATGAGCATTATTTAATCTCAAAATCAAGTTTGTAGAAACAGCAAGGTAAGCCCTACCTTATTCTAAAATAATGACATGTAAAGAGAAATAGAAAGAAAGTACTTTTTCGGGGTACAAAGACATAAATGTGAAATGAGGAAATAAAACATAACATTTTTGTTTTTTTTAAGCAAGTGAATTGGACAAAAATGAAAAAGCATACTCACTCTTACTCCCACCTCCCCTTCGTCATCGTCGTCGTCCTCTCCGTTCTCCACCTGAGTTTTGGTGACACTCCTTGTGGCCACCTCCTTTAGGACAGACCAATCAGACCAACGTTTCAACGTGGACACAACAAATACTGGCATTACAAATACTACATTCATCAAGGATAAGAAATTAGTAACTGGGACAAAATCAGTACCTCTCCATCAGCGTTGACCAGGGTGGTGATGATGTCATTTCCTGTCCCCCAGGAAGCCTGGCTCTTCCACAACAGGTCAGATGGTGGGCTGTGGGCCACACCCGCATCCGCAGACCACACCTATACACACAATGCAGTTATGTGAAACTGACTTGTATGAAATAACCGATTAAATAAAAATGCAGACTAACTAATCAATGGAACATAGGCCTAACTACCTGAGTTTCACTTAGTTTTAACAGATAACATTCTGTTAGACCATCTGGACTTATGCCAGGGTATCAGTATCTGCAGGTTTCAGAAAGCCAAATCGAAACTATATCTTAAGTTAAGTTTTAATGCTACTTAGAATTTATTTTTACAGTTAAAAAAGCCAAAAATCAAGAAACAAAGTTGGTAAAACCAGCCTATTTCTGATTGAACACAGCCAATGCCAATGTCAACAAGACAAATTCCTGTAAATGGCTGAAAAACATTTAATGTACATTTTTAGTTCTTACCGTGACTGAGTGCCCGGCCTTAAGGACAAACTTTGGAGAGAACTTGTAGACGACCTCCTCCCCATGGTCAACCTGTCTCTTCAACCTCCAGCTGCCCAGAGGCTGGTCCTGCACATGCACACCAAGTTGACAGCTCAACATGCAAGTCTCTCTTTAAACATTACAACATACTGCTGTGTGCCTGATTCCAGATTATAGTCTACTTAGTGTTTAATAAGTATAGCACAACCAGCATTTCACACCATATTAATGGGAGATATGGTCACCATGTCAAGTTTTCTTGTGTAGTTGGCTGTTCCAAAAAGGCAGGACAGCAGAAATGCATAGTTGTGAAAAAAATATCACTCAACAATAACAATGATCTAACAATGATCTAACGATCCCCTTGTTCCGCCAGATTCCTGAACTGCTCATGCGATTCACTAATTCCCAAACCGCCTTTTGTTAGATGGCCTCAGAGGCTGACATTAGTGCTAGTTCACATTTATAAGACAACCTGGAATATGCTGAAAGTTACATGCAAAATTGCCTTTGCAGTGGTTTTATATAGTTTGCTTGCTGTTTAAAGCTAGTGTGCTAAGCTAGTTAACACCGTTGCTATGGCTTGGGAAGAGGCTGGTTACTTGTGATTGGCTAAAAGATGAGGTGCAGAACGAGCCTTCCACGCTGCAGCTTCAGTTGACTATGAAGGCAAAAACAACCCCAGACAAACTGATTTACCCAGCATTACCTAGCCTGCTAGATAGCAAGACTGGTAACTAATTTGACTAAAATGTTACTTGCCTAAACTTTGACCACAATTGCTATTTTTTTTTATGCCTTCATATGGGTGGAGCCCTAGTCATGATGTTTCAGTGAATTGTCTGCTCTGGATCAGAGAAGTCACGTTACTTCTACATACCTGTTCAGTATCATTGGCCAGTGTGACAGCATTCCCATCCATATCGGTAGGTGATATGGTTACTGCTCCGCTAGCCGTGGCCTCCTCGGACACCAGGAGCTGCCCATCTCCTCCTCCCATCTCTTGCATCTCACTGGCTTCTACCTCTGTTCTCTTCCTCTTGGAGGAGCGGGAGGAGGAGGAGGAGCCTGTTACCCTGGAGACAGTGACCCGGGCGGAGGGGCTGGGGGACAGCTTCAGTCTAGGGGGAGACACACATGTACCATCAAATTACTGAACGTTTTTAAGCAATACAGAGTTTCCCGTACTCATTCTATTTTTCATGATGCACTAAGCTGGCGTTTCTGATTTAATACGGTTAAGCACTTTGTCACTAGTTGAGTGAAGAAAATACAACATTCTGCTCATTACACAGTGGTTTCCTCCTCAGGCATACAATGTCATGTCTATCATTTACACATACCTGGGATGTTATGGTTTCATAATATTCTTAGCTAGCATCTTAGAAACAAGACAAGCAGTTTCCTGTATGCATTCATCTCCATAGCCATGGACCGTGTGCATGCTGTACCTATGCTCTTCTCCCTCCAGCAGCTTCCTGTATGCGTTAATCTCCATATCCAGGGCTAACTTGACATCCAGCAGCTCCTGGTATTCGTTGAGCTGAGTGTTCATCCTCTCTCTGAGTTCATTCATCTCTTGTTCTTTTCCCTCTATGGCACGGCGGTGCTTGTCTCGCTCCGCGGACACGATTTCCTCCAGCTCTCTGACGCGATCCTCTGAGGCCGACGCCTACCACCCCCCCCCCACACACACCAGTATTAGCTGCTGACCTTTGCTCCCAGTTATTATTGGAGTCTGTAATGTTTGTGTGGGTTACCTATATAGGTGATCAATGTGAAGTACCTGTTTCTGCAGGGCGTTCAGCTGGTAACCAAGGCTCTCTATTCTAATACGAGCTTCCTGCAGCTCCTCCCTGGCTGTGCTCACTGCCTTGTCGTTCATCTCTGAAGACACCATGGCGTTATCCAACTGGAGGGGAGACCGAGATAGACAGCGTGAATGAGACAGAAAGAGAGAGAGACGAGACAAAGAGGCAGAGAGGGAAGTGGAAGAGACACAGCGAGTATGTCTTACCTTGGCATGGAAGGTTTGTTCCAGTTCTTCCTTGTACAGACAGACCTGTTCATCATGCTGCCTCCTCAGATCCTGATGAAAACAACAGTTTTATACCAACAGAACAATTCTTGCTCTTGATTTCTCCCTTCATTTACATTATTTTTCACTGATTACACCAATTGAAACCATTTCATTTTATTGCACACCCTGGTTGGTAGCCAGGTAGAGAAGAAAAATAGAATTTGAACTATTGTTTTTTCATAATTATCCTATTTATATAATTTGAATACAAAAGTTAGTAGACTATGCCTGTAGACTATACCTGTAAAGCCTGTGCCAGTTTGAACTCATAGTCCTGTCTGGCTCCTGAGTCCACCTCCACTATCCTCTGCTCTTGTCTACGTCGAGACCCACGCACTTCCTAACCAGAGGGAGAGAGACACAGACAGAGAGAGAGAGAGACGGGTAGGGGGTAACAGATAGTGAGGTAGACAGTGAGTGGAAGATGCATGTGCTATTAGCTTGCATTCACATCAAATGGGAACCACCACCGCAACAACTTGGAATCTTGGTGATGACATCAAAATTCAGGGCCCATTCCTTCTATGTCATTAAATTAATTCACGCTAATATGAACACGAGGAACACAGGTGGATGGAATGGAAGGTGAATGGAATTTTGTAGTGCTATTTACCAGCTGAAAGCTGAGGTGAACAGTATTTAAGTAGGAAGCTTGTATCTACCATCTTTCCCAAGTAATGTGAATGCAGCATACTACTATGACAGTGTGATATAATCACATATATGCGGCATGTAGACAACGACACAGGTGCAGTTTGTGACTGACACCAGTTCTCTTAACATGAACCTGTTGCCCTAAGAGAGAGAGAGAGAGAGAGAGAGAGAGAGAGAGAGAGAAAGAGAAAGAGAAAGAGAAAGAGAAAGAGAAAGAGAAAGGAGAGAGAGAGAGAGAGAGTACCTCTTCAAACATGCTCTTTCTGAACTCCAGCTCCTCAGTCAGTGATTGACAGCGGTTCTCCAAGTCCACACGCATCAGAGTCTCTGTCTCCAGCTGGCGCTTAGCAACAGCATGGCTGTCCTCTGCCTGTACACCAGTTAACACCACCAACAATGTTAACACATAATGCATACTCCAACATTGACTGTTAATGAGGTCACATCAGAGGAGTATGCTGAGTTTATTGAATCCAGCTGTTTGGGTGTTGACTCTGACGCTGTGTGTGTGTGTGCCAGGGTTGGCTGGATAATATCAAGGACCTCACCATCGAATGTGATTCCATACTTTACACAGTATATGACTGAATTCTGCATTAATACAAACCATGTAGTGTATATTTTTCACTAGCCAGAAATCATATGATGTGACCTTAGTAAACTACACGAGAAAGAGTCTTTTCTTATGGCTGTTTAATTACATTTCTCTCTTTAAGTTTCAAGAACTTAAAGACACCAGAATTTAATGTGGGCAAATAACACAAATCTAGACCGTCTCAATTAGGGGGATGGGACACTCTTCTCTGTGGCAGCCTCATTTTCTAGCCTCTTATGCGTGTCAAGGTTGCTGTAGCAAAAGGGCAACCCGAGCTGCCCATTATGTGCTTGACAGTAACTTGAAAAGTTTTAGTTGTCAGACTAAAACTAGCAAAACATTTGGCTGATAGAGGCAGAAAACATTCTACATGGAAGCCTACATGACTGATTGGTTTCAGTTAGTGTTTTAGAATCCTTCCTAAATGTAGTTTAGTCCAGTAGGGCTTCCATACTTCTGACTTCTTGCAGAATTGATTATGAAGCAGGAAACAAAAATGGTTATGTTGCATGGATTTTTCCCAGTCAGCCCTACTATACACACCTTAGCCAGCAGGCTCTTGATATCGGCCAGTTCAGCGGTCAGAGAAGCATTCTGGCTCAGAGCTGTAGAGAGAGATGCTTCACTCTGGTTTAACTGGCCTTCCAAAGCACTTGCCCTGGACACCACTGCTGCCAGATCGCTGTCCTTCTTTTTAACACTGGAAAGACACAGAGAGAGGGAGGTGGCGAGAGTTACAGAGATAAAGATAAACAGAAAGAGACCAAGACAGTTATTACAATTACTGTGTCCCTCCATTACTAGCTATTACTAACTGTGGATCCTGCCCTTGTCAAATGATCCTCATTCTGGATGCAAACGGGATGTTGGATGAGGTGGAAAATTCTTTGATGAAGCCTATATTCTAAACTAATTTAATCTGGAAACAGCAAAGTCCCATACCCCACATTCACACTGTGAGCAACAGGACCAACAAGTCACCGGCAGTGACTTGCTATATGCAATTTATTTGCTATAGAGCTGAGCGACCAGGGAAACTCTGCTGATGTGTGGACGGACAATGAGCATGCCTGCCAAGAAAAGTTGGCCGCAGCTGAATGTTTTGCCGTCATCAGCCGTCAACAACCAATAAGATTTTTGCGCTTCCTTGTTTCCCTACCACTGTGATTTGTTTTATTAATCCACATTGTATGGAAGCCCATGAAGTACTTAATTCAAATGATAATGTAAACTTGAAGATGAAAATGCAATTCCACAATAGCATTATCACTTTCCACCTTTGTATGTGTTATTTGAGTCAAAATTCAAATGAAAATGCAATTTTCTAACAATTGGAAAATTAAAATGAAAACAGCATTTGACATTTCATTTTCAAAGACTTAACCTGCTCTACTATGCTGTACTGTGGACAATATTCAAATGCGATGAGCGAAACCCCAGTCTTTA
>CABFOQ010026234.1:0-15422 GCA_900660455.1 Gephyroberyx darwinii | reverse complement strand
TCCTTGTATCTTTAACTAAGCATGATGTATTTGTCTGCACTTGTAATTTACCTTCTCTGGTGTTCACACCAGTTAAGAGCCCATGAAGAAATAGCTGAATATGAGCATCAGTCCAGACTGTGGTTTGCCCTTGGTTAATTTTGTTACGCTTTCCAAGTTTTGTGTTCTTATACCCATAAACCCTTGCGTTTTGGAGTCATTCCCTGTAGTACGTATCATCAACAATCCGCACTGCAGTTATTTGAACACACCCTTACAATTCTTTTCATCTCTACTAGCCTTGCTCCAAATGTTTACACTTCAAACTACTGGTCCTCTTAACCTCAGTACTGACATGCTATGATTGACAAGGCAATTACAGTACTGAATTAACTGAATTGGCATTTTGTATAAGGTGCACTGCCATAACCACAGCTCATTGAGTGTGGCTGTCATTTCATTAGCAGCATCTGTTGTGGGACTGTGACAAGCTGATAGAATATGTTTAGTTCAGTGGCACAGCTTTTGAAGGTTGCAGATATTACTAGCCTGAGAATCTGTCTGTGTGATTAAGTGATGGACCTCTATCAAGTCTAGTTCTGCAGTTGTACTAACCCAGTGGCTCTGTCCTCTCTGTTTGTCATTGGACTCCCCTACGATCTCCTCCCAGACGGCAGCCGTCCTGTCAAAGGAGCAGGAAGCCAGAACCTGCCCGAATTCTGGATGAGCCCAGGTAACTCTCCACACTGATCCACTGTGTGTCTGGGCAGAAGAGAAATGGGCTTTTGTTAATTGACACCTCATCAAGACTTTGGAGGTCAAATGGTATTGAATGGCAATCAATGTATGGAACCATCCGAAAGAGAAAGAAAATAATGCAGGAAATTATGCAAATGCAATGTACTTCAATACAAATGATCTTTGCCTATAAATTACATTGTTTACATTTAGAGATTTTACTAGTAATAACTGATCAGGTGGTTTACCTTCCAGCTCGCTGTGCAGTGCCATTCTCCATTCTCACTTTTGTCCCAGACCTGAGAGGGATCAAGATTACATAGTGAAGAAGTGACTGTCATCAAAGTGTCTGTGTACCCATTTTTTTCAACATAAGCCGTGCAATGGCATTTCTGCAGGTAAGGAGCGCTTTACTTTTAGATCCTAAATTAGCTTGCTGCCCCACGTCCGAAAGAAGCATGATGCCACATACAGTTGTGGCAAAAGAAAACGTTTGTGAACCCTTTTGAATTACCTGCATAAATGGCTCCTAAAATATGGTCTGATCTATCTTCATAGTGATAACAATAGATAAACATAATGTGATTTAACAACTAACACACAATGAGCCACCAGAGTCTCCACTCCAAATTAAGAGACTTGTTGAAGTGGAATATGCCCCGGTCATAAGAAATTTCAGAGGACCTCTGAAGAAGAGTTGAAGGCCTCCATCAGTCTACAGTCAGACAGATTGTATACAAATGAAGAAAATTCAGTGCCATTGCTGCTCTCCCTAGGAGTAGGTGTCCAGCAAAGGTCACAGCAAGAGAACACTGCATAATGTGGCACAGTGCTTGCACTGCTGCAAGAAGGTCCTGGGTTCGATTCCCGCACTATTGACTCTGGGGTGCCCAGGTGGGTTATCTCCCAGGCCTTTCTGTGTGGAGTTTGCATGTTCTCCCCGTGCTCACATGGGGTCCTCTTCCACAGTAAGGACCCCAATTGAAAAACATGCAAGAAGATCGCCATCTTCTGTTGGTCCCCGGGCGCCGATGTAGAGAGCTGCCCACTGCTCCTGGCTGCAGCGTAAAACAGGATGGGTTAAATGCAGAGGACTAATTTCCGCAGCCACCCTCCCTGCATGCGTGTTTGGCAGCCACCACTTCCTGCATGCTGTGTGTTTGTGTCAATAATGTGGATTAAAAAAGTGTGTTCTTCTTCATTAGTAAAACGTGAAGTATTCAGGTAGATAACGTTTGAACAATCCTATAAAGACATGTACAAGTCTTTATTGTATAATGTTGTATATTATTTGTTAAATCACATTGTGTTTATCTATTTTTATGACTTAGATGAAGTTCAGACAATATTTTAGGATCCATTTATACAGGAATGCACGTAATTCAAAAGGGTTCACAAACTGTAGCCCTGATACGGGAGGCTTTGGGAATCGTATCGATAGAATGGGAGATTAGATGCCATACAGTCAGCAACAAGATACCAAGTCACACTGATCAATTAATCAGCTAATCCACTGGTGTATGTTACTTTATGGGCGAGGACTTTCAAATTGCTTTTGTCCACCTGAAAACCACAGTTTATCAATGCACTTTGAGTACAGTTAACCTAGCCTGTGTGCTACATGCAGCATGGCTAGCAAACATCAACTAGGCAAAGCTGTCCTAGAGAGTCAACAAAGATGTATAACGTGTGCATCAGAGGATCAAAAGTAAGGGTGTTGATATGGTGACCACTGTTAACAAGCTAGCTGATACAGCTAACGCTAACATTAGCAAACGGGCTTGTATTTACCTTGACACTTTGGTCACTGGAGCACGTTGCCATTCTCCGGCCGTGAAAATCATATGACACATCGTGTATCAGATCTTTATGGTCTGCTGCAATGCTACGTGCAACAAACATTATTATAACTACAAGAACCAGCTCACCAGAAATCCAACAACACTAGCTTAACTAGCTAGCAGGGCTGTCATGTGTCTAAGTGTGCGTGGTTGGCGGGTCCTCGTTTCAACGCACTGTGTAATACTTATTGTTTACCACAGAGCGGCGCATTCACACCAATTTTCAGTAAAGGGCCCTTTTTGGAGTTTTCGTGGATGATACGAAAATTTAAATCAGAAATTAAATTGAAATAATGGAAGCAAAAGTGTACTTTTCGTAATCAAATGAATTACGCATCTATTTTGTCTGTGCCGTTGCTCACTGACTGAGCTCCCTCGATGGGTTGCCAGGTTTTGAAAAAACTCCAAATTTGTTTTGAAACAATTACAAATATTGTGGTCAATTTAGTTTACGATACGGGGAGGTATTACTTACTGTTTGAATTGGAATGTTTATAGAAAACTAGGCCCTGAAGCGAACAGTTTGAGGGGTCGGTTGATTTATTTGAGGATGTAAATATCTGGCAACCACAGTCATCGCACTGTGCAGTGTTCTGCTTGACCAGACTCCCCGTAGGGCTCCCCAGGGTTAGATAGACTGTCGTTTAGATGGCTGACAGAAAGGAGTAACTTCGGAGTAACTGTCTATGATAATCTAGCAAGTGTCTCAGGGCCCTACAAGAATAAAATGGAGCAAGAATTTGAAGACATAGATTCGTCCGGACGATGGCAAAACCTTTACAATGTAAGTCGCGACACAGGGCCTCTCATGTGTTTCTATGGCGATCGCTTGCTAACTAGCTAGCCAATTTGATAGCTTACGCTGAATAGCTAACTAGCGTAGCGGCAAAAGTGGGTTACTTTTTAGCCAGTTGGACAGCTCATTTATTTGGGTAGTCAACGTATTTTGTTCCGGTGATGGTTGCATGCACACTGCCAAATAACGTTTGGTCAGACTGAAGAAGACTGAGAAGCTAGCAAATCGTGTTAGCTATCGGTGACTTCCGTAGCTAGTAAGCTAAAACGTGCAGCACCACTGTCTTCATAGGTTAGCTTGATGCTGGCTGACGCTAGCAGACGTCAACTGCAGCTTCTGAGAACTCATCAGGACTTCCCGAGAAAAGCGCATGTTTAACCACCAGCTGTCTAACTATCTGGAGCCAGGGCAGCAACGCTCCTTTGAACCCAGCATTTTAGTTTATAACATTACTCTTCTGGTTTCACTTTAGATATGATCCTGTGCCTTGTGTATTAACTAAGTGGATGACATTTATCTCGACAGTCTTAGTATTTGTGATTCACGGTCAGTGGTAACTTTAGTGCTTATCCACGTTTCTCTTATTACACAATCAGTTTATGGATTTTAAGAGATTACGAATGCTGTCAGTGCAGCCAGGCAAATTCTCCTCTGTGCTAGGGTCCCATTCGAGTAGCTATGTCGTGTAAGCTGTTAAAGAGAGGGAGAAAGCCATTTAAGTTATAATGTCTCAAGTGATGGCTAGCTACAGAGTACTCCTTTTATAATAGCTACTAGTATGAACAGAATATTGAAGATTGTTGCGGCCCTATATCCCATTAGGAATAAAGAGGATTAAGTAAGTAATGAACACAATATGCAGCTCAAGGTTTTACTGAGAACTAAACTAAGCTATCCTCCAAGGTTATATCATTCACTGTAAAACGGCTTTTAATTTTCATCAGTATAGATGTGTGAATGTGCAAAATTACTTAGCACCTAAATAGAATAGAATACAACTTTATTGTCCAGCCTAGCCTGGGAAATCATCTTTGGCCTCACCACAGGTACAATGAAAAACATGTTTGAACAACAACACAGCAACATGCCAGATATCAGATGAACAGACCGACTGACTTAAGCAGTGGTAGTGCCAGTGGTATTCATAGTGATGCAATCAGTATTCCCAGCTAACATGTTCAGTGAGGCAGGGGTTTTATACCATCTGAGTCTATCATCGTTGCGGTTGCCGTCATCAATAACATCTTGTGATGCCAGTAACATACATCTGTCTTCATATCGTAAACAGGAAATCCGTAACCAAGCAAGTGAATATCCCTACAAAGTGGCAAAACTTCCACTCAATCGGAATTTGAACCGATACAGAGATGTCAGCCCGTGTGAGTATTGTGTCAACTAACATTTTTTAATATAAATGTGCATTATATGGAAGCATTTTTTTCAATGGTTGATCATTTCGTGCTCCCCTGGTTTTAGATGATCACAGTCGGGTAAAACTTGAAAACTCTGAAAATGACTACATCAATGCAAGTTTAGTCATGGTGGAGGAAGCCCAAAGAGCTTACATCCTATCTCAGGTGAGGTTTTGTAAATCAGTCATCCAGCAGGTGTATGTTGAATAATCCTTTAGGCTACTTGCACAAGAATTTCAGTTATAAGCACAGATGTACTTTGATGTATTACCTGGGCGTTTTAATATTGAGCAAAATTTCTAATTTTGAAAAAAAATGTATTTTTTTATTTATTTATTTCCACAGGGCCCTTTGAGGAATACCTGTGGCCATTTCTGGCTGATGATCTGGGAGCAGTGTTCCAAAGCTGTTATAATGCTCAACAGAGTCATTGAAAAAGGATCTGTGAGTACACTATAGTATCTCCCTTGAACACACAAGCCTTAGCATAACGGCAGAGTCCCACTGATCATTGATTTCTTGGTCCTCAGAACGCAGCATTCACAATGAAGACTTGCTCTATAAGCAGAAAAATAGCGTTTTCGCTTGTCTATTGGGTTATTTGCTTCTATCCATTAAGGCAACTCGTGGTGTGTTCCTTTAAGTACACGTGCATCTCTCTTCTGTGCTGCTGCAAAGTATCAGTCCGAACCCATCCCTCAATAGACACCGGCATGTTTCCTCCTATCCAAGATTTGATTAATTAATTTATTTTCTCCCCGACAGGAAAAGTGTGCACAGTACTGGCCCACCACAGAAGAGCAACAGATGTCTTTTACAGACACAGGGTTTGTTGTGAGGCTGGTTTCAGAGGAGGACCGATCCTATTATACAATACGAGTGCTAGAACTGCAAAACACAAAGGTGAGCACATGAGGGGAAACTATGAGTAACTTAATTTTCAATTTCTCAAGTGGTCGGATTTCAGAGATGTTATTTTGAGTTTTGTAGCTGCTTCAGGCATAATGCAGTCTATCATAGTATTTTAAAAGTTAACATCATTCCTTTGTCTATGTTTGTGCATCTAGACTTTTATTTCCAGGGTGTCTGCAGGTCCTGCATTTTAAGTCTTAAATTTATATTTTTGAGGTCATGGATGTTTTGGTTTCATGATGTGCTGTTTTTTCTGGTGAAAAATCAGCCCAGTTATGCAGAGGTATACTCTGATAGGACCACAGTTATTGCATTAATTTACATGTCATTCCAACTGGCCTAAAATGGTCTTGTGTCAAATTGAACTTGATCAAATTGATTGATTGCCTCCACTGTATTTTCAACTGTAATTTAGCCGCACCAAGACAAATTCTTCAGTCACTGAAGGCACTTGGCAAAGATGTGTCTGTGTCAACATTACTTGTTACCTGGTCCAGACAGGGGAAGTGAGGGAGATCTACCACTTCCACTACACCACGTGGCCTGACTTTGGCGTCCCAGAATCCCCTGCCTCCTTCCTCAACTTCCTCTTCAAGGTTCGGGAATCGGGTTCGTTGGGTGCGGAGCACGGGCCCTCGGTGGTGCACTGCAGTGCTGGGATAGGACGCTCAGGGACCTTCTCCTTGGTGGACACCTGCCTGATTCTGGTAAGAACGGGAAGGGGAAATTGGGTACAGGGCAAGGAGGGAAAGGGTTACCCAAGAGATTTGAGGTTTGGCAAGAAGGTTAGGTTAGTTACAGAGGGAGTAGTTGTGGCATGCTAGTATTATAATGATGATGACGGTGGTGGTGATGATGATAATAATTCATAATAGAAGGGGTAAAATTGTGCTCACTTAACATTTTCACTTATACATTACATTAGAGATGTCATTGAACTTACAAAATGAAACTGGGTAAATGCTCAAGAAATGCTCTTTGCCATCCATATTTTGTTTTTTCCTTTTCCACAGAAATTATAACTAAAGTCATCATACTATCATACTAAACACTAAACAAAAAACTTCAAATCAAGAAAAGCATGAAATGGAAACTGTAGGCACCCTCTCAATAACATACCTGAATAGGTAGATGGTATGGGCCTTTAGTTAAGTAGGCCAAATGTGTCTTAAGTTAACCAATATTTTGTGAACACAGGCTTAGCTACACATTCTTTTCAACTGTACTATAAACATGTTAATCTGTTGTGCAGATGGACAAGAGGAAGGACCCGTCCTCAGTGGACATCCAGAGGGTCCTACTGGACATGAGGGAGTACCGCATGGGCCTGATCCAGACCCCCGACCAGCTCCGCTTCTCCTACATGGCTGTCATTGAGGGAGCCAAGCTCATCCCGAAAGACAACCCAACACAGGTATTGAACCACAGGGTCCTGGATTATGTACAGCCTATTGGTTAGAGGGATTGACCCATACCCAAAAGGTCACAGGTTCACTCCTACAACAGACAGGGTGTTCACCAACAGCCATGCGTCCTGTTGAAGTTGAAGCAAAAATTGAAATGTAATAAAATATTTTATATGCAGTATGTAGCTGTTATTTAATCTGCACTCTCAGCTACTCTCAGTTCACCTCAATCCTTGACAATGTTTGAGCTAGCTATTCTTGCTTAGGTCTACAAACTAAAAATGTATAAAAAAACAAAGGTGACTTTGGTCATTGATGGATGCATTGTGAAAGTGTGCAAGGACTGTGACAATCTTGAGTGGTTAAAAATATATTGCAAAGTGGCCTTGCTGCATGTCCCACTGAGCAGTATTGCTTTATTTCTTTTGACAACAGATTCTTTGTTCAGTACTCCTGAGATGTTCCCTCTCTCTCTCTGTCATGCATTGTGAGAACATGCTTATCTTTGTGTGTCGCGCCTTTGTGTTTTGTCCCCTGTAGCAGAACAAGCCAGATCTGCCCCCTCCTCCTCCACCGCCGCCCAGACCTCACTTCAATGACAACAGGCCCAACGGCCAGCCAGGACCCTGCCTGGAGCCGGAGGCTGCCTCAGGAGGCGACCAATCAGCAGGGGAACCAGCCGACACACTCAGCCAAGACCACAATGTGGCAGAGAGCTCTGAGCAGTAAGTAGCACAGCTCAACACTTGGTGTGTGTGTAAGTGGTTGAGGGTGGGAAGGACTGTGAAACTAGTTTAAAAAAAACATCCACCCTAAAACAGCTATTGGGTTTTCCTTCGGGGACAAAAGCAGGGTTCGGGCGCAGAAGCACCTTAGTGAACCCTTGCGCCAACTGCATGCATGATGCATACTAGCGTATGCAATTCACTCAATGCATTGAACATCACAGTCAATGATATATAACAGTGTAAGAGTGTGTGAGGGTGGTATTTTCCTTTAAGGCCACCATATTCTATCTGCGGAAACTAATTTCAGCAGCTTCGTACAGGCAAAAGGACATGTTTGCGGAATAAAAGAAAGCACAGCATTGGCTTTGCACTCCTCAGTGTGGACAGGCTTCTAGCTAAACGCGTCAAATTCCTCACGCACCAGACCCAACTGCACAACTGGCTGCAATTGGTCTAAAATATTATATGATTGGTTGTGTTTCCTTGTGGAAAAGTCTTTTCCTTTCCTTCTCCAGTTCATTGCCTTTGTTTACATCTCCATGCTAACATCAATTTCAGATTGACTCGTTTCAAGGCTTGGCTTGCTGAGCTTGTGGGAGCATATCTGCACCTTTATGGTTGATCAAATGGCTTCTAAATCCTTGTATCCGCTCAGCCACCTTTGTCGCTCTTTCACAGCAGCTGTTGTTCCAGTTTCCCTAGGTCGCGGTTTCCTCTTTCATCTTCATGCGCCGCCACTGGCATGGATTATAAATAAACAAACAAAACAAAGCCACAGCGAGTATATATGAATTTCTATGAGGTGCTCTTTGACTGTGTTTCTATTTCAGGCCAAGTTCGACTTCATTGTTCATACACCACCTCCCTAAGATTACTGTTTAGCCTTGGAGAAACTGAACTCTAAAACTGTTCCCCCTCTTTTCAATTCTAATACAAACTTTTACACTCCGGCCCAGCAGTGGCACCGTGCATGTGATTGATCGGCTTTTCACAATATTGTTTGCTGACTACTTATCCTTGTCATTATTTCAGCCTGAGAAAGCGGCACCGTGAGGAGAGGATTGCTAGCACTGCACAGAAGGTCCAGCTGATGAAACAGAGACTGACTGACTCGGAGAGAAACAAAGAAAAGTGGCTGTACTGGAGGCCCATTCTACTCAATGTAGGTGCCGGGGCAGCCTTGGCTGTTGGCCTGCTGGTGTGCTGGATGTACTCTCAGTAAAAAAAAAAAAAACTCTTGGTCACATAAAACTGACTCTTATTTTGCACCAGTACCTGGGATTAGGTACTTCTTCTTTAAGTAGATTAGATGGTAATATGTGCATAACTGGGGGTATTTATTTCTTAAGGTCAAAATGCCAGAGCGCTAGATCAAATGAGTGTGTATATATTTTTCATGTAAGATCTAAACAAAAATAGTAACATCTCAGGATCTTGGTGCCAGCACGGTGATTTAATTTGTTTCCTCTATTGATGAATGTACTGTGTCATAACAAAATGCTTTGGAAAAAAAAATTGCTAAAGGTGCAGTACAAAGAAAAAGAATATTCTGACAATTTTATTTTTGCATTCTTTATTTGTAAAGGTCAGATGTTTATTGATCATCTGTGGACATGTTTTACATTTTGCATTTCAAATGGTGTGTGCTGACTTTCCATCCTACCATAGATACTTAAGAAGCTCCAGAGCCTAGAGGTCAATTACAATAGAGTTTTATTTCTATAATGAAATTTGTTCTGTGTTTCATGCATGCATTTAGAAGTTTTCCAGAGCGCCTCTTGTTCTTCCGTTTGTGTCAGCAGGGCATGCCAATTTGGCCGGATATATTTTTGTGTTATCAGACACTTCTGGTCAGCTGCCTCACTGATGTTTCAAACTCTGCTAGAATGTTAATCTGTCCTTTTTTATTTTCTATTGTGTGAACACATTTTCATAGGTTTTTAGTTCTCACGTGGATCAAATAAGCTGTCGGATCCCTTGCTGCCTAGTACGTGTGTTTACCCACTGGTTGGGTTAATGTGTGTATTTTCAGGTTCTCACACTGTTACCCTGGGAGGGAAACAAAGCAAAGTTGTCCATTTCACATAGGGATTCAGTGTGACAAGTTGTTTATTGAAGAATCCCTTAGTTGTACTCCCATTACATAGAATGTATTTTCTATTGGGTCTATGACACAACTGACACCTGCATTACAAAGTGATACTAGTCACAGTAGTTTTGTATTGGTCTCTTACCATGGAATAGCATGGAATAGCATGGAATACGTTTTGTGTGACTTCTTAATTTGAGAAATGTGCCCATAGCCAGATTGGTTTTAGATTGACTGGGACCAATATAAAGCTAAAGGTATGTTCTTAGTGCAATTTACAGGTTTGAGCAGGGCACCTTGCATTCAAATTCAAAGTTATAAGAGATGCCGATGACAAATTAGATGGCAAACACAGAAGTATTTATTAGTGTGCTGGTTGGGATACTTTTTAATGTGCCTTGAAGTGAGTCAAATGGTTCCATAGAAAAAAAAAAAAGAGTGCTGCAAGGATTCCTACCATGACCAATATAGCAAAATTAGCTCCACACAGCACCATGAGCTGTCATTTCCCAGACTAGAGAATAACACATTTGCACTGCATTGAACAATATCCTGTAAATGGAGATATGATACAATTAAAGTTGTATCAAAGTTGATTACACACCAAATGTGTTGTTGGCATGTACTAACTTCTTGAGATGAAATGATTGATTGTTCTAAGACACTGGATATTTACCTCTATTGGATGTGGCTTTTACTCAATTCTTATTTAATCCAGAAAAGACATTTTTGCCATAACATTCCATTCATTATTTTTCTCCACATAAGATTCAGGGGAGTTTTGTACACTGCTGAGCTGCAGTGAGAACATGACAGATGGTGTTTTGAAAAGCAAACAAAACATGAACTTCTTAAATAAAATATTCCTCTTTTATAACAAAACCTGCTTGTCTGGTTTGATGATTTGTTTTTTTTACTCACTCATTTAAAGCAGCTTTAGAAAGGCCTGAGTCAACACACAGCTTTCAGCATCCACCCGCTGCTGTGCTGTATTATAGTCATAATTTCATTTTGACCATGAGTTGAATCAATGCAAGCGAGACTGGATGCCCTTCACCATGGATTCCAGGAACTGATTCAATATTTCAAGAAGAGGCCTTTGCTCATATTGACTGCATAGTAATTTCATTTTCTCTTGCCTCTGGGGTTGGGCTGGAGTGTGTGGAGGAGGATGAAACACTTTTTGTTCCATTATGCTCGCAACCCAAGGTACATGAATGCATTTTGTAGATTCCTTGGTGCAATGCAAACATTTATATCTTCATCTGTCTATACATATGAAGTCAATGATTGAGGCAAAAACTTAATCAAATTATTGTTCTTAATAATATTAGATTGCTTTTATTTGATTGAAATCAAAATATTAGTGGGAAAGTTCATATTTTAATTGACAGACCTGTCGCTTGAAAGTAAAAACTACAGTGCAAACTACAAACTGGTCCTTTACTGATTGTCTCGGGTTGCTGACGTCATTACGCTGCCGATACAATTCCTGAATAAAATGTCAAATCCTTTTTCAACAATAACAAAATAAAAGTAAAATAAAAATCAATTAAATAAAACATCTACATACTAGTATCATATTTGGCGTGTGTTATTTGTTTAATGGTTGAATTATTAACATTTGTGTTTGTTACCGGAGGGGGCTTTCAGGCACCAGTGTGGACGCATTCCCGCTTGCTTTTCCGCCACAGTTTAAGTTTAAACTGACAGTTGTGTCTGTCAGGACCAGGCTGGAAATTAGGTTGCGTTTTACATGTCAAATGCATACTCCTAAGAAATATACCTCAAAAATATAACACAAAATCGTTATTTATCGTTTCTCAGAGTATCCACCCAGCGCTAACTTGACTAGCTAGCTCCAGACGCCTAACTTAGCAGAGGTCAGCTGCTAAGTAACCATGTCTCTGCATCCAGAGAAAGCCTCCGAGCTGAAGCAAATCATTCACAACCATCTGATCAAGGTGAGCAGAGTAGGACTTCCACTACACCACCTTTATCTCTAGATACTTGCATTGCTGAATAGTGCACTGCCATATGACCTAATTAGCTAGGTGACGTTAGCTACACGCATTGGCTTTCCTGAGGATGGTAGGGAGAGAGTGAACGTAACGCCAGAATCCGTTTAAAAAGCTGGCAATTTAGTGTTTTCCTGCTTATTGGCAAACGTAACGTTACACAGTGAACCAATTCAGAAACTTGAAATCGTATTGAAATAAAAGGCTGTTTGGTGGCTCGTATGTTCCCAAATTTACCAGTGCACACTATTGATTCGTAAAGTTTCCTAAGTCATGTCCTACCATGTATATTCATTTGCAGATAAACAAGGATACATTAAATTACTGTATTTATAAGAGAAAACTGTATACGTATCGGGTCTGGGCAAAGTCCCTGCATCTAATATTGTCTTATATCAGATGATAAATGGGGACATAGTGGAGCCATTACTAATGGCGAGCAAGATATTATTTGGTCATTGTGATAAATTATTAGGCGTAGGCAGTGATGTGGTGAATGAAAAGCTGAGTAAACTATGAACTGCAGTCATTGATCATGAGACAAACACCAATATAAATAAAAATCAATTATATTTCAGAAACTAATTAATTTGTTGCGTTTGACTCATCCAAATGCTGTCAAATGACCAAATACAAACAATACATTTTATACTAACGTGTTCTTCTGTGGTTGTCAGATGGATATCCATGGGAAGATCCGAGAGGTGCTGGCTGAAACTGTGAGGGATGATCAGGGTCCAGGACATCAAACTGTCTCTGAGGCGGATTTCCTACATGCTCTGCAGCGCAGGGGCATCATAGATGATGTGATGAAGGACCTACACTTTGCCAAGGTATTCAGGCAATTTTCAGATTTGCGCACTTGCTGATGAGGCCAGCATGTTCACTTTAATTCAGTCTAAAATTAAGACTCTGCCTAAAGGTTTGGAAATAACAACTCTCATAAATATTTTACACAAAACAAATCCTTACCGAACGAATTGAATCCAGTCCTGCTTGGTTCAGGATAATATATGACTTCTCCATTATATGAAGCTGTCTATAACTAAACTGCTAACCACTCTGCACTTTTGTCATGTTGGTTTGATTTGGTAGGAAGTACCGGCAGCCACAGAAAAAGGATCTCCTCCAAAGCCTGCTACTCACTTTGTTGACAAAGATCTTACTCAGTTAAAGAAAAGTAAGAAAAATAATTTACAAGCTCAAATTAACCCAGATCATGGCATGGCCTACTTTCTTTCACTCCAGGTGTCCCTGTTTGTGTTTGAAATTATAGCGAATGTGTGTTCGTCTTCCTCTCAGCCAACATTGACCCAACCCGGCGGTACCTTTATCTACAAGTGCTTGGTGGTAAGGCGTTTCTGGAGCACCTCCAGGAGCCAGAGCCCTTACCTGGTCAGGTGTGCTCTACCTTTACACTCTACCTGCACTTCCGCAACCAGCGGTTTCGCTCAAAGCCAGTGCCATGTGCCTGCGAACCCGACCTGCAAGAGGGCTTCCTCTTAGAGATGCATAGAGATGGCATGGGTACGTGTTTTCTACTAAACTATTCCTTAGTATAAAGGAGAGAAACAAGGGCAATATTCTGAGGTAATGTAAATGAGTCATTTTGCCACCAGTTAGGACCAACAATCGTTATACGTTTGCTTCCTGTTGCCAAATATATTATCCATATTGAATTTGTCCAATTTATCATTGTTGAAGTCAACATAGCTCATCTACACCGTCCAAAAATTGCCCATTTACACTACTGGTCAAAAGTTTTAGAACACCCCCATTTTTCCAGTTTTTATTGAAGTTTAAGCAATTCAAGTCAGTGAATACAGTTTCCTACACCATCAAAAGGCACTTGGAAACTGGAGGAAACTCTGACGGGAAGAGGTCTGGCAGACCCAAAGCCACAACAGAATCAGAAGACAAGCTTCTAAGAGTCAACAGCTTGCGTGATAGGCGGCTCACATGACAACAGCTTCAAGCACAGCTTAACACTGGTCGGAGTAAGCAAGCCTCAGTTTCAACTGTGAAGAGAAGACTTCAAGCTGCAGGTTCGACAGGTCGAGTGGTAGTAAGAAAGCCATTGCTAAGACGGTAAAACAAGAAAAATAGGCTTGCCTGGGCCATGAAGCACCGCCAGTGGACTACTGAAGACTGGAAGAAGGTCTTATGGACCGATGGATCAAAATTGAAAAAATGGGGGTGTTCTAAAACTTTAGACTGGTAGTGTATATTACCTTAAGTACAGTTAATATTACTCAATAACATGAAAACATAATGGTTTAATATATTGTGGTATGTTATGTCTGTTATTACTGTTTATTTTATGGGTTAGGGTTAGGGTAATCCACAAAATACTGTTTTGGTGGCTATCACTGCTCATAATAACTACCCAGTTCTTCTATTCATTACAAACAATCCGCTGTTGCTACAGCCGGGTGTTTAGAACAGCAAATGTAAAAGCTTTCATGTAGTGGCTACAGGTTGGATCAGTCACTATTGTGCTATATCCATTGGCGAGTAGCAAAATAGACAATCACTTATATGAAAATGTTGCAAATTATTTTATTACTTTAAACCTTTCGATGAATGCGTTCTGTATCATGTCATCTATTTTATTTTTGTTCCACTCTTGGTATGGCAGGAGAGGGCAGTAAGATGGCGGACGCCACCACCATGCTGTCTATCTGTGACCCGGTTCACTTGGTGCTGATCAAGACGGACACCTCCAGCGAGACGACGCTGGTCTCCTCCTACTTCCTGGACTGGAGGACCGTCCTCTGCTCGCCCAACGGGAAGACCTGCGTTGCAGTGGAATTGCTGGGCGTTGGTGAGGAAGAGTTGTGTTTGAAATAAAGTACTGTTTATTGTTTAGTATTGTATTGTTTTAAAGGAATCACTTTAGCTAAGAACTGACCTTTTTATTGGTAGTTACAGTGAATGTAAATCAAAACTGTTGACATCAAATAAAATCACTGTAATAGCTATAAAGCCACTGGCTCCAATTATATCAATATCAGTCAATAAGGGCCTCTAAAGATCAGTGATCAGCCTTTACTGGGGGTCAACCAATTCCAATATAATATAGATATTGGAATGAATTAGAAATGTGAATTACTTGCATCGTCTGGTAGCCACCAGGAAATGTTTAAACAGATTCATTCCTAGACTGAATTGTCTGAATTACTTACACTTCCATACATTGCAAGTTGGTTTCTGGTTGGTTGGACAAATCTGAAACATACTGCATATTGTTAGGAATTACCTATTAGATCAAAATCAGCCTATTTTCTTATTATAAAATCGTTAAACGTTATCCTATCAGTGTCTAAACAGCCCTAGATATGGGGCTAAATCCATAGCCAGCAAATAAACCTGTAGAGGTGCAAAGTTAGTGTAAGTAGCTAATTAGTGAGTAAATGGTGGAAACGCAAGACATGTAGAAAGCACCTGTCATTCGATAGTCTGTTCACAGCTCTCGATGACATGGCAACAGCTTAAAGTAAGTG